>JAECZD010000022.1:532500-757500 GCA_024349325.1 Pogonomyrmex californicus
ATGCGCCGACGGCGTGACAGATCAGATCTGTTAAACAATTTAACAAATCGCGTGTTGACGCATCAGCACAAAAATAGGTATATAAACCTAGCGAATTTTACAGAGAAAACCAGATCTGTCCGATCATCCGTCCGTTTCCGAATCACTGATCCGATCCGAACAACGCGAGAATTCTCCTCGCCCGAATACCGAGCATTTTCAGTATTCATGTTCTATCTTTACACGGAAAATCGAAGTGTTCTCGGGTTTTTCATCCACAGAATACCGAGCGTTCTCAGTATTCTTGTTTCCTTCCCGTCCGGAAAGTCGGAGAGTTCTCGGACTTTTATTCTGCAGAATATCAGGCTTACGGTATTCTTGCCTCCTCCCGTCCGAAAAAGTTGGAGCGTTTTCGAACTTTTCTCTTGCGGGATACCGGGTTCTCGCGGTATTCCCGTTTCCTCTTATCCAAAAAAGTTGGAGCGTTCTCGGATTTTTCACTCTCCGACGAGGATATCGCACACTCTCGATATTCTCGGCGCCTCTTACTCGAAATGTCGGAGCGTTCTCGGACTTTTCTTTCGACGTGCGCGGAAACACGTACCGCGAAAGCATCCGTGATTGCCTAGCAATGTGCTGCGTATCCGACTCCCGCGCAATCCGGCGATTATCACCACTGCATTCATTATCCGATCGCGCTGCGAATATCACAAACTGCGAACGAGGCATATGCGAACGACGTAACGCTGCAAGAGCCAAGAACATTCTCTGTATAAATTAGCTTCACATTTGTTTAAAATAACGTTAATTATTTTATTTTGATTAAACCCAAGCGTCTGCGAACTCTTTTATCGAACCCGACATCCGACGAGCATCTCCGAACTCCCAACATACGTCCCCGCTCCCGTACCGTGCAAAAATCCGATCGCGCAGGGACATACCGTTACATGGCGTCCGAACAGGGATTGTTTTAAAAAGAATCACAGATGCCAGCTTGGGTACAAAATCTCTCGAAGCAAGACGCCCTTCATGTAGCATAATCGTTCGGTATCGATACAACCGCGACTCTCGAAGATCTTCGCCGCCGCTTACGAACGTACGCAAATAGTCACCCGGACGTCATGCCAACCTTGAAAGCCGGAACATCTATGGACCCCGAACCAGAACAACCTGTAGTTTTCGCCTCTTCTCGCCGCATCTCTTCCCGTCTTATTCCCCGCCAAACTGAACCATGTCAAAATCATAAACCAGATCAGAAAATGGGAGTGTCACTTCGACGCGATCCCCTTTCCTTTTTAAAAAGACTCGCCGAGTTACAACAACAATACCGATATTCAAACGAAATAATGTTGGAGGGGCTACCCGAATTACTCAAAGGCAACGCGCTGTCATGATACCGCAATAATGAGAGCGAATGGTCAGGCTGGGAGGATTTTTTAACCGATTTCCGCCGTCATTTTCTACCGTGCCGCTACCAAGTAAAATTAGCACAAGAAATTCGCGATCGGAGGTGAAACGTTTTCTCAATACGTAACTCACATGCTCACATTAATGCGCTGCGCGGACAACTACTCAACACCGGAAAAAATACATCGACTTTACGAAAATATGCGAGCCGAATACAAAATATTCGTTCGGATAAATGAGAAAACAACGCTGCACGATCTCATCGATCAAGCAGCCGAATACGAAGAAATCCAGAAGGCTTGCGAAATGGAAAGTAAGGAGAAACGAGTAAATGCCGCTACCCCCTTGCAATCGATTTCTTATGATCGCGAACATACGTATTGGAGGTGCAAACAATGGGGTCACGATTGTTTTTCGTGCAAACGACTTCCCCGAAAATTTTGTTCCCAATGTGGCAAAGACGAGGTACTTACTAAAAATTGCCACCCCTGTCCGGGAAACCACCACATTGGAAACGTCTCCAACACACTCCGGCCGAAAAATTCATCATCGTAAAGTACACACCGCGCCCGCATATCACCGTCAAGATTGTTACATGCGAATTTCTCGCCTTTCTGGATACGGGAAATTTCAAAAATTTTAATAATAAATTCCGACACTTCTACGCTTAAAAAATCGGCTATGAAATAACTCCCACGAAAGGACAGATTCATCTAGCTGACAGGACACTCGCCAATATTAACGAAAGAATCACACTATCCCTGATCACTCATCAAAAAAATTTTGAACACACCTTCCAAATCTTACCAATCCTGGATAGTCTGATTCTCGTGGGCATAGATCTATGGGCATGTCTCCACCTTATATTACCTCCTCCGCCTACTGCAATCGAGCATCAGCACCTCCTACGCCATCATTGCAGGATTGACGCATCGCAAAAAGATCGCGAATTAACGGTTTTTCTCGATACAGAATTAAAGAAATTTGAGGGCGTAAAAGGGCCGACTGATCACGTTACCCATGTCATCCGAATCATCACCCCGATATCGATAAAACAGCGATACCGCCCCCGAAATCCTGCAATGCAGAAAATTATCAACAAAGAGGTACAAAAATGGAGGACAAGGACATAATCGAGTTCTCCACCAGCGCATGAAGTTCCCCCGTCGTGATTGTCCGGAAGAAAGATGGGAAACATCGGTTTTGCATCGATTTCCGTAAAGTAAATAGTATGTGTAATGGAAAAAGACGCGTATCCCTTACCGCACATCGCCGCTACTCTCGATAAACTTCGCGGTGCGCGCTATCTGTCAACGCTCAAACAGGGCTATTGGCAGGTACCGTTTGCACCCGAAAGCCGACATCGTTTACTGTGCCCGGACGAGGGCTGATGCAGATTAAAGTCATGCCCTTCGGATTACATTCCGCACCGGCCACGTTTCAACGGCTCCTCATACTCAGCCCCGAACTCGAACCACACGTTTTTGTTTATCTAGACGACATCGCGAATCCGTCTTTCGTGTCATATCTAGAACATCTCGCAGAAGTATTTCGACGAGTGCGCAACGCCCGCCTCCAGCTAAATCCCGAAAAGTGTCATTTTTATCTCACAGAGCTCAAATATCTCGGTCACGTAATTAATCACTGCGACATCCAGACCGATCCCGACAAAGTCAAATTGCCATTGCCTAATGACCTGCACCCACGAACGTCAAACAAATTCGACAGTTTGTAGGCGCCTCTTGGTACAGACAATTTATACCGAACTTTTCTAGAACCGCCGCACCACTAATTAAATTGACCAAAAAGGCGTAAAATGGCAATAGAGATCAGAAGAAGAACAGTAATTCACTAAACTTAAGAAGGCAGTTATTACCACCTCGGTCCTCGCTTGCCCAGATTTTAACCGTTTCACCGATGCAAGTGCTTACGGATTCGGGGCGGTTTTGACTCAGCATCTGGAGGAGAGCGAATGCATAATCGCATGCCGAACACTCAACGGGGCCGAGCGAAATTACAGCGCGACCGAGTCGAATGTCTAGTGGTCGTCTAGGAGATCCGGCATCTACGTGACTATCTGGAGGGCTACGAATTTACCGTCATCACCGATCATCAGACCCTCTGATGGCTGCAACGCCTAGAGTCCCCGACGGGACGTTTGGGCCGCTGGGCATTCGAGTTCCAACAATATACGTTCGATATTAAATACCGGAAGGGGCAGTTAAACCGCGTGGCCGATGCGCTTTCCCGCCAGCCGCCCGTGCACACCGCTTGACAAAGAAACCAATGTCCCTGGTTTCATCGGTAATTCCAATGGGTGAAAGGGAAGCCTGCTGATTTCCCCGAGTACCAAATCAAAAGTGGAAAATTATACCGGCATTTTTTATATTCCACCGTGAAATTCCAGCCAACGAACAATGGAAACAATGCGTGCCGCATGAAAAACGTATCGAAATACTGCGGCGGTTGCTTGATGAACCGACAGTCGGCCATCTTGGAATCGCAAAGACGATTGTTCGTATTGCGTGATTATATTACCGGCCTGGCATGTTTTCTGACGTCGCTCGATACGTTCGTAATTGCCAAAATTGTCTTGCGCATAAATGCGTTGCAAAGTCGACCTGCCGGATTTCTGCATACTAACCTTGTATCATATCCGTGGGAACAAATAACAATAGATCTAATAGGGCCCTTGCCCCGCTCGGTGAACGGACATTCGTGGCTGTTAGTGATGTAAGATCGCTTCACAAAATGGGTGGAGTTGCAACCATTCTGTCGTGCCACCGCTACGGCCATCGCGCAAATCGTCAAGAATCATATCATTTACCGGCACAGATGCCCGCGCATCCTTATCTCCGACAACAGGAGGCAATTTATCGTCGGACATTTTAAAAAGTTGTTGGAAACATTCAACATTTCGCATCGCATCTCTCTCGCGTACAATGTAACCCGGTAGAAAGGGACAAATAAAACCATTAAAACGATGATAAAGCAATATATCAACCGAAATCATCGCCAGTAGGATCAGAACATTGAGGCGTTATAGTACACCGCGTGGCATGAAGTCATCGGGTATAATCCGGCGTTTTTTAATCACAGGCGAGAATTGAATAATAAGAATAAGAAAGGAGGATGTGCGTCACGGCGGGACCCGACCACGAATCAGTCATGACAACTCGTAATTATTTTGCGAAAAAATATCACCTCAACCTGGATCTCCTGCTTACCGGGCAGGCATCTTATCCTTTCGACTACCGAGGCATGTGATGATATTTATCGCAAATAATGTGTTTAGAATAACACGTCAACAATACAATGATATACATATATACATATATCACATTATACATATATACATGTATATTCTCTCGAATCTCCACGATCTCGGTACTCCAGAGAGATGATGGTCCTAGTCTCTCGATGGATGCAGGTCGGACTGCAGCGGTGGTACTCTCCAACGCCACTGGCAAATATACAAATAATCCTCCTGGTACGCGGCAGAAGAGATTGCATCAAGCATGGCTCGAGTCCCCGAATAAGAAGGGAGGATGTGCGTCACGGCGGGCCTCCTCCTCGGGAATAGCCCCCCTCAACGCGACATCACCGTACCGCCGCCAAAAACCAATTGTCGCATCCTCCGGGAGGCATACAAGGTTGTCCGCGTCAACCTCGCTCACGCGTTCCAACGGCAAGCGAAATATTACGACATGCGACACTGCGCCTGGAAACCCGCCGTCAGAGATAAGGTATGAAAGCGCATGCACATCCTCTCGAACAAAAAAGATGCCATCATGGCAAAATTACTTCTGACATTTACCGAGTCGCTAATCGTTCAAAAGATAATTTCTCCAATTATTTTCGACTTGCGCGACGACCGGGGAAGGTGGCATCGATTCATATACAAGATTTAAAACCGACCGAAAACATAAATATTACCGAAAATGATGAAAATTGAAATCGTTGTCGTCGAGAACAAAGGGGAAAACGACAAATTGCGTGAAGCTATGAACCGTCCTTACCCCGAGCGGAGTATGTTTTTATAACAAGTAACAGTAATAGTAACAGTATAAATACGCGAGCTTGCCCGATGGATCGTTCCAATTCTCTGCTTGCGAACTGTGAGTAACGAGGAAACAATGGACCGAATCAACGCCGAAAAGAGATACAATCAGAATTTGAGGTGCTGTGGGAACGATTAGCGAAAACCGCCAAGAAATCAACTCGCTATCGCTCTATTAATAGAATCTTATAAAATTTATGGATTTTAATATTATTTTTGATAATATCAAGTTTTTGCATAAATAATAAAGTAGCTTTTTTCTAATATAAACATTTTTTTATAAAATCTATTTTTGGTATAGAAATTCAAATTAATGGGAATTGTGTAAAACATGTATGTTATTAATAATAATTTAATTGATAAAAGCATAAATTTATAAAATTACCGTTATAATGAATAGTACTTCAGGCTTTAAGTTATAAAATATTTTCGTGCTAACTAATATTTATAATCAATGTTGATAATAAATATATATAGACAATCATAATAACTATATAGTATTATTATAAAGAAAGTAGTATACGATATTATTTTACAGATCAGATTTATTATGACAGATATTTTATGACAATTACAGTAGATTAATTGATCTTGAACATGAATTAATGTATGAATTAATGTCCATATCTCTTAATTAACAGAAATAAACATTAAATACTATATGTCGACATCTTATTTCTCTATCATAGAATATCAATCCAGAGGCATGAGCAGATGCACAAGTTCAATGTGTTATGCATTTCAGTTATTTATAACATATTCTAATTAAAGAGGGGGAAAGAGGAGGGAATAAAAAAATATTAAATGTAACAAGATTTAATTATATACAGTTTCCAATAAAACTATACCTCGTCTATATTTTGAAAATTATATGTAATCCAAATAGTACCTTTTGAGGGAGCGTTTTGAGCTGACTCTTGAAGTAATTGTTTTCAACAATACCCATGGAATATTTTTGACTTTACGACAACGCTCTTTTGAAATAGTAGTCACTTCTGACTCTGGATTATATGCATATTCGTTTTAAACGATTATACTACGGCGTCTCGTTCTCGATGATTACTGGAAGTAGCGTCAGCTATGCTCGAATTCACAACATTTAGAATAATTAGATTTAAATCTGACGGCATCCGCCAATCCTGCGGGCGCTGCATATCTATTCTCATATCGTTTCGTTATGCTCAAGAATTCGCACGTAAAGAATAAATCTGTACAATAATTATCGGTGCAATAATTAATGTAAAACAAGGATTGGAGAAGACAGAAAACGAAAATGTTTCTGGTCTCCATCGAAAGAAAAAGAGAAAAAAATAAAGGAAAAATTGCAAAAAATTCCAGTTAGATAATCTCACTTTGCTTAATGATTTAGTAAATCAAAGAAATAAAGAAAAGGGAGTATCAGAGGAGCAAGAGATAAATAATCTTTAAAGTAAATACTAATTAAGTTAAAATCTGCTTATTACACACGAATAATACAAACTCAATAAGGATAAAAATCTGCTTATTCTATACGAATAGCGGAATGCTCATTCTACACAAATAATGCAAACCCAATAAGGGTAATAAAGAAATCTAATAAACAAAAAGTTTAACAGGCTCCACACGAGCACGCTCTGACATCAGAACAATTCTATACAATTCCATACAAAAAAAATTCTGAGTAAGTTAAAGTCTCTAAAGAAGATGATTCCGACAAGGAAAATAAGAGTAAAACAATCAATGAAATGAATAAGGAGTCCCAAAGGAAAGATGGCAAAAAGTCACATCCCCAATTGGAAATAAATAAACATAATGCAGAAGAGGCTGGCGTGGATGAAGAAATTCTCCAGATAATGGGCGAGGATCCCATTTCGGCAAAAGATGAAGTTCAATCTACACGCAGAGATTAGAAGAATCGTTGGAAGATTTGGCTAAAAGAGGGTCTTTCAGAAGACGCTCGTAAAATTCTATGGAAAAAATATCCACGCAAAGGAGATTTATACTCAGAGCCTCTCAAGATTAATGGAAATCACAGCAGCACTAACTGAAATGGCAAAGAAGAAAAAGCAACTTTGTTGAGATTCAAGAATGTGTGGGGACAGCAATTATTTCCCTAGCCGTAGCTGTATTACTCTGGACGAGCCTGAAGAAGACGTCGATCAAATAAAACTCATAGAATATCTGTATGATACTGGAAAACTGTTGGAAGTTCTATTAACAGTCTAAAACCAGAAAATCTTTTATCATATCTATAATGAAGAAAAGTGTTAAGCTTCTTGTAAATACTTTCTGATGAGTGTTTATATGGAAAAAAACTGGCCGATCAGAAAGCCAAGGCGATCGAGAGTGCTTATCAAAATCTGAAAGCTCAAAACAAAAAAATTCCAACAATCTTGGAGTCAGAGAAACTGGAAGGGCCCATCTGTGCACTATAAGCAGATGGGCGGATATCAGAGAAGACAGATTTTCCGACCGAGATACCAGTCAAACAGAACAAATCGAGACAAGATAGTTGAAAGATTCAACGAAGAAATAGAAGAAGTAAGTTATGTTGGAGAAAGATTGATTTATAGATGAATGGAGAAAAATAACAACAGATAAATTTATATTAAGATGTGTGAAGGATTACTCGATTCCATTTAAAGAAACTCTGTTGCTACATAAACCTCCTGAGCAGCAAATCCGGAAAAAAGAGGAATTAGATCAAATAAATATAAAAGTTCAAAAATTATTAAAGAAAAATGCAATAGAAAAATGTCATGAATGTAAAGATCAATTCATCTCTCCAATTTTTCTAGTATAGAAACCGGATGGCTCAAATAAAATTATATTAAACTTAAAGCAGTTAAACAAGTTCATCGAACCTTTCCATTTTTCCATCGATCGAATCCTTTATTTTTAAAATGGAGGATATCAAGTCGATAAAGAACCTATTGACTCCCAAGACATTTATGGTTTCAATTGATCTTAAAGATGTTTATTTTTTAATATGTATTTCCAATACATAAGGCAAATAGGCAATGTATTGAGAATTTATAGAGGTTTGAGAATAGAGGTTTTTTGTTAATTGTTTATTTAGATGATATTCTCCTTATGGGAAAAAATTTTTAAGATTGCAAGAAAAACGTATTAGAATCGAAGTGTTTTCTGGAAAAATTAGGCTTTATAACAAATGAGGAAAAGAGTTAATTCTTTCACAAAAATGTAAATGTTTGGGATTTATAATTAACTCAATCGATTACACGATTAAACTCACTAGTAAAAAGAAAAATCGAATAAAATATCTGCCTGAAAAATTTTTAGTAGGAAAAGAATGTAAAAGTAGGGATTTCACTCATCTTCTAAGTGTTCTGAACGCAGCTTGTCCTGCAGTAGCTTATGATCTCGTATATTGCAAAAAGTTAGAGAGAGAAAAATTTTTAGCACTGATTTTCAAATAAGGAAACTATGAAGAAAAATGACAATAAAATCTAATCTAGAAAAAGATATGGAATGGTAGAGAAAACATGATCAAATCAGGATAAATCCAATAAGAAATCTTAAATTATACAATCGAAGTATTTTTTTATGCATCGTCAACAGTCAGGGGGGATGCTCATTGTAATGCCCAATCAGCGAATAACTAGTGGAATAATGAAGAGAAAAAACGTCACATAAACTCTTTGGAGCTTCTAGCAGTTTATTGCTCTCAAATGTTTTGCATCTCATCGGTTGTGAAAGCTTACTAAGAGTGGATAATATCACGGCAATTGCATACGTGAACAAAGCTGGAGGAATCCAATTCCCAATTCTTAACAAATTAACAAGACAGAGTTGGATATGGTGCGAAAATCATAATCTCTACGTACACACATCTTATATTGCGTCAAAACAAAACGTCTTTGTGGATGTAGCTTTAAGACTTACAAATATAGATACAGAAACGAGTTTTCCGATAAAGCATTCAATAAAATCAACAAAAAATTCGGCCTATTTAGCATTGATTTATTCGCTACATACTCCAATAAAAAGATTAAAAAATTTTGTTCGAGATATCCAAATCCACAGAAGTTTTTAGAGTGGATGCTTTTACTATCTTTTGGAAGAATGAAGAACCATACGCCTTTCCCCCATTTGCCTTGATTTTACCAACTTTAAAGAAATTTGTAACTGATAAAGTTGATTGCATCCATTGAGGGTCTTCTTGTAATACCAGATTGGTCAACTCAACCGTGGTATTCTTTATTCAATTTGCTGCTCAGAGGTCCATCAATACGTTTTAAACCAAATATAAATATGTTAATGTCACCTTGCAGAAAGGTATCACATCCACTAGCAAGAACACTTTCATTAGTGATCGATCAATTGTCAGGTAAGTATTTCTGAACAAAGGTTTCACAGGAAAAGCGGCGGACGTTATGATGGAATTAGTCGCACAATTTATTATGAAGCAGTATGAATGTTCGTTAAAGCATTTTGGTAACTTTCTACAAAAAAAAAATTACGATATATTTACAGACGTATTAAAAATAATAAAATTCCTCACGAAACGTTTTCAAGATAATGCCAAGTATAGAACATTTAATTCAGATAGAGCAGCAATATCTCTTATTGTATCGAGAAAATTCTTCGAGGATAAGGTAATATCACGCTTCATAAGGGGTATCTTTAAGAAACGGCCAACAAAAGCAAAATATGCAACCACCTGGAATATTGACCCAGTCTTTGATTATATAGAAAAATTATCGATTAAAAATTCTCTTAAATTGCAAGAATTAGCAGAAAAGACTGTGACTAGTATTAACCACAGCTCATAGGCTGCAAACAATGGCATTAATTAATTTAGAAAATATTAAAATAACAAAATCAGGAATTGAGATAAAAATCCCTGATTTGATTAAAACATCAAGGCGCGGAGCTTTCCAATCCAATCTCATATTACCTTATTATAAAGAAAGAAAAAGTATGTGTAGCCTTGACATTAATGGAATACATTAATCAACAAAAGAACTCAGGAAAGATTATTCGAGTCTTTTTATCTCAATAGTTAAACCACACAAACTTGTTACTGCACAAACTTTGGCTCATTGGGTAAAATGATTTTTATAAAAAGCAGAAATTAATACAGAGGAATTTAAGATATATAGCACGAAACACGCCGCGGTTTCTAAAGCTTTGAGCAAAGACATTGATACGATTAGATGCACAGTTAGATAAGTCAGAAAAGTCAAAAACATTTATAAGATTTTACTATCATTTTACTATCGATACGTGAATAACATTGCTTTGACTATCCCATCCAATATGATGAACACAATACTTCTTCAATTTTTTCCATCCCAGACTTCAATTTACGGTGGAAGTGGATGGGCGGGAGTTAGATTTCTTAGAAGTGACAATGCAAATTGACAACGGTGTCGTTCATGTTGACTAGTTTCACAAGTCAATCTTTTCAGGGAGATTTTTGAACTATTTGTTCCAACATCCTTTATCCCAGAAAAAGGGAATTATGTATGGATTGATGGATAGAGCCAAATCAAAAAAAATCTTGAAAAATTTTTTCCATCTTATTAAACAATGATTATCCTCCTGACTTTATTTTAGAATGTGTTTCCCGTAGGATCAAATTCCAAATTTACAGACGCAATGACACGTAAATAGACAAGTCTATAAATGAAAGTAAAGGGGCGCCCACAAACAATAAAACTAAATGGTTTACAATACCTTTCATCCCGATAATGGGGAATAAGTTCAGAGGGGTAATTAAGGATCTTGACATCAAATTAGCATTTTATAATATGAATAAATTGAATGAATTTATATGTGAACATAAAGACAAGATCCCATCGGTTTCACGTAAAAATGTAGTATATAAAATCAAATGCAGTAATTGTGAAATGTGTTACATAGGACAGATCAAAAAACAGCTAAAGACAAAATTAAGTGAACATCACAATCATATTAGAAGAAACATCACAATCATATTAGAAGAAACGGATACTAGATCACCAATCACAGAGTTGAATTGAATAATGAGTTTGCATGGGACAAAGTTAAAATTTTAGACTTGGACATGATTGGGATAAAAGATTAATTTCTGAGATGCTGTTCATCAAATTACATGACAATACATTAAATTTAGAAACAGATACGGAGTTTTTACGTTATGCGTATATCTCGGTTTTCAACAAATTATAAATATTTTTTGACCTCTCTTTGTTTTGTAAATTTTGTTACTTTATGATTTATCAGCTTTTTTATTATTTGACTTCGTAGACAAGTATGGTATAACTTTTACTTTTGTCATGGCTATCTAAATCTTATAATTTTAAATGAAGGAATGCGTGCTATATGATAAAAATATTGATTTATTGATTGAATGATTCCTGTTGGTACCAAGCTATGGCTATTGCCAATGGATTCAGATGACACCTCTGAGAAAGAACCTTTCCCTTCTTAATTATGGGTTCGAAAGAAGGAAGTGGGTGGTGAGAAGCTCGCGCGGGGATTCTGACCATTTCCACTTATAAATATACGTGCGGAAAAAGCAGCGGCTAAGTTGGCTAGGCGTGGCGGCAGCAAGCAGTCAGTTCAGTTCGTTTTAGAGAGTATTTTCAGTTTCGGTCATAAGTCATGCGCGATCGACTTTAGGGTTGAATTTTTAAATTTATAATAAATTTCTTGTTTGTAATATTTCTCTTAGGAGAATTTAAATTTAAAAGTCTCCTCGACTAAATAAAGGTAATTTTAAACTAAAATAATTGGAAAACTGAAATCTTATTTTTCTTTCTTAAATACTTCTTAATTAAAATCAAGATAATAATTCTAAATCCAAATTCGGTCGTTGACAATAGCGCAGCGTACCATTTAGTCGCAGCCAACGGTGTTGTGACTAAATAATTTGAAGAGTTTTAGAGTCTCGATAATAAATAATTAATTTCAAAAGTATTCATGCCCAAAAGAGGAGGGCGCAGAGTTCAAATTAAAAGACTAAGATTTCAGTTAAATCAAACGATAATTTTAAATAAAGATCCCTTCCCATTATTTTTAAAACTTAAAAAATTGGAAAGTCAATCTAAAACTAAAATAATCAAGCAAATTCCTAAATATATAATAAATTGAGAAAAATTGATTTTGAAATAAATTATCCAAATTATAATCGAATTAATAAGAAAGATCCGCGATATAAAATTTATAAAATTCGTTTCCTATTGGGGTTGATTAATTCACAAACCGGTCCATCCCAGGGTAAAGTATTTAAATGTATTGCCCCAAAAACGGACAATCAGAACGTAACATTCGGAAGAAAATTTTTGGTGACAGCGGTGGGATACTAAAATGGTTTGTGAAAAAAACAATAGTGAATAGTGAAAAAATGAACAAAAAACAATAAATTAAAGAACATGAAGGGATCTGGTCAATCAACATCAAGAAACACCATGGAAAACTCAGGGGAGACATGAACAAATTACGGAGACTAATTGGGGAGCAACAACGAATGATACTACAGCTTCAGTAACAGCAATGAAATCAAGCTATTAATTTATCATCAGAAGGAAGGATAAGTAACTTTTTACAATTTTCGATCAGAGACGCGTTAAAAGCGGTGCCAAATTTCGATGGAGAAAATATTCCGTTTATTTATTTCGTCAAGGGTCAATGCGAAGAAGCACTAAGTATGGTCGCAGGAGTGAGCACTAAGTACTCACGCAGGGAGTAATTCTAGTTCGGGCAATACGTAATAAATTAAAAGGGCTCATAAATCAATATTGGGAAAAACCTTTGAAAACATGCAACAATTAATTGAATTTTTGAGAGCAAAATACGGATCGCGAGAAACAGTTTATGAAAGGGCAAGGGCGATTAGCTTATTTACCAAAAGAGGGACGAGAAGGTTGCAGCATATGCAAATCGAGTTAGGGAATTAGGAAAGCGAATTCTTAATGCACAAAAAAAAGAAACCGGAATATTAAGTTTGGAATTTCGAAATTCAATTGAGAAACATTTAAAAACAAGCTTCTTATGCGGATTAAATTAGAAAATATCGAATAATATCGAAAGAAGGAACATTTAAAGAAGTAGAGGCACGGGTAATTGACGCGGAGAAAGAATTAGAAACTATAAACATGATAAGACGTGTAGTACTCGCAGAGAACGCGCCGGCTGAAAAACGAGCTTCGACCTGTCGCATTGAAGCTGAAATAATAACATGTCAATTTTGTCGTAAGGTCATGCGGTTGATCGTTGTTAGTTAATTAATAAAAATCAAAATCAAAATAGATCGAGATTTTCTCAAAATATGCGAAATAATAATAATTATTATAATAACAATAATTATAATAAAAACAACAATCGAGTACAACTCCCCCACTTCCGCGATTTCAATCATGTTGGAATTCAAATAATCAAAATTCAATAATTTGCAGATATTGCAAAAAAATTAGAGCACACTATTGAGGAATGTTGGAAAAGAATTTTTAATAATAATAATAATATAAACATTCGTAATAATAGTAGCTATAATAATAATTTAAACAACAATAACAACAATAGAAATAATTTTAGACAAAATTTACAAACTCAGGGAGACGGGCAGATTTCCATGAGGAATGGAGCAGCCGCGGGAAAAACCAATGTCCGCCCCGGGAGATCAACACTCAAATCGAATCAAATGCAGAGCAATAAATTTAGTTTATATTGAGGAGGTACCGACAGTGAAATTAGAAAGCTTAAATTTTAAAGAAACTCTAAATTTCCTTGTAGACAGTGGAGCCGAATATAATTAAAAGGAGTACCATAACACTAGATACTTTCGTGGACGGAAATGAAATTTTGAAATTAAGTGGAATTACAACGCATCACGTGATCACCTTAGGGCTGACATTGATAGATATCTTAGGATGTCCAGTTTCTTTTCATTTGGTGGAAGATGATTTTCCGATACCACATGGGATTCTGGATTCAGACTTCTTTAAACAATTTCAAGTAAATGTTAATTAATTACCAAGAAAATCAATTAGAATGGAACAGTATTATTATACCTTTTGAATTAAAAGAAAAACAAGAAGAATTTACAATTCCTGCTAGATCTATTTCACAAATGCATATTAGAATTGCGAATTCAGAATTAAAAAAAGAATATGTTCCGCGATTAATTGTAACAGACGGTATCTATTCAGGCAATGCTTTAGTTATAATTAAGGATGGTAAAGCCTATCTACAAGTAATAAATACAAATGAAGAAGAAGAAAAGGTATTAATTACCACAATTGAAATATATAAATTTGAAACAAATGATAAAGAAATCTCAAACTCCATGAACTCAAATACAAGCTCAAATACAAGCTCCTGTACGACCTTAAAATTCAAATTCAAAGTCAAGTTTAAATAAAAATCTTAATACAAGCTCGAATTCAAGATCATGTTTCTATATAAATCAAAATGAAAGGAAGAATAAAATAATTGATGCATTAAGACTTGAACATTTAAATAATGAAGAGCGTGAACATGTTGAAAGATTAATAAAGAAAAGTGCCGATTGTTTTCATTTGCCCGGTGAAAATCTTAATCATACAAATGTAAAACATCGCATTTTAACAGTAAATGATATTCCAATAAACACTAAACAATACAGATTTCCAGTAATTCATAAAGATGAAATTAACAGACAAGTAAATGGATTATTAGAGCAAAATAATTAAACCATCAAAATCATCTTAGAATATGCTTGTGTGGATAGTCCCTAAGAAGTCGGACTCGAAAAGAAATAAGAGATGGAGAATGGTGTTAGATTTCCGTGACCTAAATGATAAGACAGTAGGTGACGCGTATCCACTCCCAAATATAACAGAAATACTCGATCAGCTGGAAGGTGCAAAATATTTTTCTGTATTCTGTATTTATGACCTTACTTCAGGTTTTCATCAAATCAAAATGCATCCGGATAATAGTTATAAAACAGCATTTTCTACTCCCCATGGTCATTATGAATTTGATAACATGCCTTGGACTTAAAAATGCGCCTGCCATATTTCAAAGATTAATGGATTTAGTTTTGACGAGAATGCAAGGAAGCAAAATTTTTGTATACTTAGATGACATAGTATTATATGCTAGTTCATTAACAGAACACGCAATTAAATTTGAGAAATTAATTTCACGATTAAGGGAAGCAAATTTAAAATTACAATCAGATAAATGTAAAATGGAAGTAACTTATTTAGAACATATAATTGGAGAAAACGGAATCTGATCCTAAAAAGATTGAAGCAGTTAAAAATTTTCCAAAAATGTAAAAAATATGAAACAATTTCTTAGATTAGCTGGGTATTATCGAAGATTTATTATTAAGAGATTTTCAAAAATAACTAAACCGTTAATTAATTTACTAAAAAAAGATATAGAGTTTAAATGGGGAAATAAAGAACAAGAATGTTTTAATACATTAAGAAATGCATTATGTGAAGAATCGATATTACAGTATTCTTTTACAAAACCTTTTCTCTTAACTACTGACGCTTCTGGAACAGCAATAGGTGCAATTTTAAGTCAAGATCAGATTGGAAAAGATTAACCAATTAGTTACATGCTTCGCGTGTATTAAATGATGCAGAGAAAAATTATTCGACTATAAAAAAGAAATTATTAGCAATTGTATATGCTGTTCAACATTTTCGACCTTATATTTATGGTAACAAATTTTTCTTAATAACTGATCATAAACCATTAACTTGGCTTCATAAATTGAAAGATCCAACTTCTCGCTTAGCAAGATGGAGAATAAAACTGGCCGAATATGATTATGAAATAATATATAAACCAGGAAAAATTAACGCTAATGCTGATGCTTTATCTAGAAACCCTACAACAAATATATATTTAATACAACCTCAGTATGATGAGAAGAGTGTTTAGAAGATGAGGAAGCTAGATACAGAAACGCAAGATCTTTACCAAGATCTTTACCATCTTCACCAAGAAGAGGAACAATGATGGAAGAACTAGAACCATTAGTTTTAGGAATGCAGACGCGTAATACAGAAAAGTCAGAAGGAGAAAGTGTACCATTTACTAAAAAAGAATTAAATGAACCTTTATTTTATGAATATATATTTCAGGCAGAAATACATAATAATCCATTAAATCAAACAGACGAAACAGATGACACAGAAAATTTATTTAATAACAGCACAGAAAATAATATACAACAAAACTCAATACTAGAGTCAGAAATTTCAAATTACGAAGATGCAGAAAGTTATGATGAATCAAATTCACAAAATCATAATAATTTAAATTCACAAATAGAAATACCACCAAATCTTTTACATATTCTTGATAACTTAACAGGAAATAATTATGAAATTAATCAAGGGAAAGTTCAAGAAAATTTGATGCCAGAAAGTGAAAATGAAGAAAAAAATTATCCAAAGAATCAAATTTTCATTGATGACTACATTGAAGAAAAAGATATTGAAGAAGACAACGAAGAAAAATTTGACGAAAACGAAGACAATGACAGCGAACAAGACATAGACAAAACTTACAATGAAATGACTTTTGACGAAATAAATGACACAACCGAAAAACAGATAGTGACACGCGGACAAAAGCAAAGTATAATAAACAGTCATGACAAAAATTTTTATACAAAAAGGAAATTATTTATACCTTTTAACTGCAAACGGTAAACCTTGTGATGACAGATCAAAAGCATTACAAAGTAGAAATTTAATTTCTAAAATTAAAGAAGGAAAATTAAAGAAGGAAAATTAGGAAATATTGAAATAGTAAAGAAAGGAAATAAAATTCATCTAATTTTTATTTGCAAAAATAATATTAACAAAAAAATAACTAAGGAAACATTATATTGTTTAACTAGTAAATTACAAGAAGCAATTAGAGAAAATTCAATTAAAATTTTAAATATTGCAAAAACACAAGAAATTGATAATATAAAATGGAAAGAAATCTTAAATCGAATTCGAGAATCTATTATCGGAATCCCAGTTAAATTGATAATTTGTCACGGTCTAGTCAGAATTCCAGAAGTTGAAAATCGAAAAGATATAATAGAAAAAGCTCATTCATCAAAAATTGGAGAACATAAAGGAGTAACTAAAACATATAATAGAATTAGACAAAATTTTTATTGGGATAATTTAAAGACTGAAATTCGAAATTATATAAATCAATGGTTACAATATCAAATAAAAAAGTTAGTTTGAGTCAAAATCAAACAACCTATGTTAATAACTATCAGGTGTATGCATAAGTTTTTTCCGGTTTTTTAGTAAAAAAAGACACGTAATTTTCAAGGGAAATTAATTTTTTTTTTATTCAAAATATTGGCCATCGGCTTCTACACATTTCGCCCATCTTTCAGGTAATTTATGAATACCATGCCAGAAAAACTGCTTGTCTTTTGCGGCAAACCATTCGTCGAGCCATTTTCCAATTTCCTCGAAATTGCTAAAGTGCTGCTCTGCGAGCGCGTGCCCCATTGATGCGAAGAGGTAATAGTCAGATGGCGCCAGGTCTGGGAAGTACGGCGGGTACGGAAGGATGTCCCATCCAAGCGATTTCAAGGTGTCTTTCACTGGTTTTACTGTGTAAGACGGCGCATTGTCGTGTAACAAAATCACTTTGCCATGTCTTCTGGCCCATTCCGGTCGTCTTTCGATTAATGCGTGGTTTAAATTAATCATTTGTTGGCGATAGCGTTGTGTATTAACGGTTTCGCCGGGCTTCAAGAGTTCATAATACACAATACCGCTCTGGTCCCACCAGACACAGAGCATGGTCTTTTTGCCGAAGCGATTTGGCCTTGGTGTTGATGGACCGGCTTCGCCAGGTGAAAGCCACGATTTTTTCCGCTTCGGGTTTTCAAAATAAATCCATTTTTCGTCACCCGTCACAATTCGATACAAAAATGATTTCCTTTCGTGGCGTTGAAGCAGCATTTCACAAGTGACTTTGCGATTTTCCATTTGACGTTCATTCAAATCGTGTGGGACCCATTTACCAAGTTTATTGATCTTTCTCATTTCTCATTGTAAACGTCTGCTGATTGTTTCTTGTAATACATGTAATGCTTCTGCTAATTGCCGTTGAATTTGAGTTGGGTCATCATCCAATAACTCCTGCAATTGCTCGTCTTCGCATTTTTGTGGTCTACCAGAGCGCTCACTGTCTTTCACATTGAAATCACCACTTTTAAATTGTCAAAACCATGTCTCACATGTTCTAATCGATGGAGCGTGTTCACCATATGTTTCTACCAGCAGACGATGACTTTCAACAGCCTTTTTCTTTTGATTAAATAAAAAAAGCAATGCATGCCGCAAATGTTCTTTTTCAGGCACAAAACTCGACATGATCACTGAACGATAAAACAAAGACGCTAGTTTTTGGCGGACTCAACTTGTGTGTGTTTGTAGTTTTAAATGTCAGACGAACAAAATGATGTATGTGTCAAATTAATACGCTGCGTACTTTTCGCTGGCGACATCTCTTAGTTAAACCGGAAAAAACTTATGCATACACCTGGCCAACGTCCTTGCTTCCCCTCCTGGCAACTGACTGACCGCTCTCCGCGAGGGAAAGCGAGACCGTTTTAATTATTATGATCGGAAAATTAATCCACAAGAATTTCAAATTAATGATCAAGTTTTCCTTTTATATGAACCAAGAAAAGGAAAATTAGGTAACCAATATTCTGGACCACATATAATAACAGATATTTTACCAAATGGAAATATCAAAATTCTTTTTAAAGGAAAACCAAAAATTGTTCATCCTAATAAAATTCGAAAACCAAAAAAGTGACAATTACCTAAGAAATTGAACTTGTACCGCGCAACAACTTCAATTTCATTCATAATAATAATATTTCTTTCAAAACAGATGAAAGCGAAAATCTTCCTCTTAATTCTCATCCAGAACATCTTGATAGAAGAAAGCTAAAGCGAATTATCAGCTTTGACTGCGGAACATCCAATCTGAACGTCACAACATTGTCATTATTGGAAATAGAAGAATGTAATATACCGCTAATCGAACCACAAATACAAGAAACTAAAATTCAATTATTACAATTGTGGAAATTCGAATCTATCAATATTATACAATGTAAAGTCTCAATTTTGCAAACAATTTATTATTGCGGCATGTATTCACATATATCAACTGTACAAAATGCGTAAGTAGAATATATAATTTACAACATTCGACCAATGTAAAAATATGCACAAAGCCGGAACATTAACTGTAAACATAAATAACATAATTAACGGATTAAAAGTAAATTATACAACTTCGCGACCAATTATTTTTGCCGTATCAGTAACAACTGAAAAATGCTTGGGAACATAATACTCAGATCCATATGGAACTTGGCAAGATGTAGTTGTACAAGGAATAATGACTATAAGTTTATTTTTATCATAGTTTATTTTTATATCAAGCTGTAATAAATATTGAAACGAATCAAATTCATTTAAAAACAGGAACAATTTGTCAATATTCAGATGGAAATTGCATAGATATCGAAGGTAGATATACTTTTTGGAAAACTATACCAACAAATTTTTATAAATTTAATTATTATGATGTATTGTGAAGGAAAAGCGAATAAAATTATTAGTAACATGAAAAATTACAAATAATTTATTCGTTATCAACTCAAGATGTAACTTTTGCGCTAACTCAAACTGGAGAAGAGTTTCTTTGCGGATGTATTATACTTTAATAAAAACAGAACATCCAAAATTATTAATTCTTGAAATTAAAAATGAAGGAACTTTTATTAAAAAACAAAAATTATCAGTTGAAAATTTAGATATTTTTGCTTATGTAAATTCAAAATTTGTTTATGTAGAAAGACATATACGAATCACATACGAAACACAAATGAATCATTTATACACAGATGTACTTAAACAACAACGCAATTTGGAGCAACAAATTATAAAAAATGCGCTTAGCCACACATTCTCCAGATGATTTCGCATATCAAATTATGAAAGGACCTAGATATATGGCAGTAATATCAGGATAAGTTGTCCATATAATCAAATATACTCCAGTCGAAGTTAAAATTTATCATACGAAGGAATGTTACCAACAATTATTAATATTAAAGGGAAATGAAACATACTTTTTAGCACCACGAACTCATATTCTTTTCAAAACCGGAACGCAAATCACTTGCAGCAAAATAATTCCAACAATATATTATATAAATGACGGATGGTATAAAATTACACCAATTCTGGAATACAGCAAATCTCCATTAAAACTAACACTGATGACAAAACCGACTTGGCAATACAACGACCCTGGATCATTGGCAGCAAGCGGCATATATACAAACAGCGAACTCGAAAATTTACGAGACCATATCATGTTTCCAGCAGAGAAGAACGGAATTTTAAACACAATGGCCCGTGGTGTAATAGGAGAACCGACCTTACCTCAAGGAATATCACTCTCATCTTCTCGACGAAAACTCTCTATATAAAATTACCGAATCTGCATGGAAAAAAATTTGGGGAAAATCCTATCTATCGGAAACGCAAGTGCAGGACTAATTGGATTATATTTCTGCATAAGAACAATCAAGTTAATAATAGACACACTAATTCATGGCTATGCACTTCACACAATTTATGGTTGGTCAGTATATCTCATTGGAGCGCTTTGGGTCTCACAAATCTATTATTACATCTAATCAAACGAAAACCTCAATAAGAAAAAAATCAGAAGAAAAAAGATTAAAAGAAAGAAATCAACAAACAAATGAACAGCAAGAAATAATACAAATACCTATACAACAACAAACACAAGTCGAAATAGAAAATGAAATTGAAAATTCAAATCAAACTTTTATCCGCAATGAAACTCAAACCCTATACCTGCGATTGTAATAATAAAAAAGATAACAAAACATAGCACGAAACGCGAGCCCTATATCGATCAGACAAAACATGTATCAAGTGATGAACAATATGTTATAATTACCTTTAGAATAAATAAATAAATAAAATAATAATAAAAAAAAAACAAATAGACAAACAAACAAACAAACAAACAAACAAAAAAAAAGAAAAAGTGGAACATATTTCGTATTTAAATCACATTGCTTTCAATAAGTAAATAAATAAAAAAAAACAAATAAATAAATAATAATAATAAAAAAAAACAAAAACAATAACAAATATATAAATACAATGGTAATAATAATAATAGCTAACCTCTGTATAGAAATAAACCAATTTTGTACCAGATTAATTAGTATTATTCATACGTAATAACAAAGTACTACGTATAACTTAAGGGGGGAGGTGTCACGGCTATCTAAATCTTATAATTTTAAATGAAGGAATGCGTGCTATATGATAAAAATATTGATTTATTGATTTATTGATTGAATTTCTGTTGGTACCAAGCTATGGCTGTTGTTAACGAGGATTCAGATGACACCTCTGAGAAAGAACCTTTCCCTTCTTAATTATGGGTTCGAAAGAAGGAAGTGGTGAGAAGCTCGCGCGGGGGTTCTGACCATTTCCACTTATAAATATACGTGCGGAAAAAGCAGCGGCTAAGTTGGCTAGGCGTGGCGGCAGCAAGCAGTCAGTTCAGTTCGTTTTAGAGAGTATTTTCAGTTTCGGTCATAAGTCATGATCGACTTTAGGGTTGAATTCTTAAATTTATAATAAATTTCTTGTTTGTAATATTTCTCTTAGGAGAATTTAAATTTAAAAGTCTCCTCGACTAAATAAAGGTAATTTTAAACTAAAATAATTGGAAAACTGAAATCTTATTTTTCTTTCTTAAATACTTCTTAATTAAAATCAAGATAATAATTCTAAATCCAAATTCGGTCGTTGACAATAGCGCAGCGTACCATTTAGTCGCAGCCAACGGTGTTGTGACTAAATAATTTGAATTTAGAGTCTCGATAATAAATAATTAATTTCAAAAGTATTCATGCCCAAAAGAGGAGGGCGCAGAGTTCAAATTAAAAGACTAAGATTTCAATTAAATCAAACGATAATTTTAAATAAAGATCCCTTCCCATTATTTTTAAAACTTAAAAAATTGGAAAGTCAATCTAAAACTAAAATAATCAAGCAAATTCCTAAATATAAATTGAGAAAAATTGATTTTGAAATAAATTATCCAAATTATAATCGAATTAATAAGAAAAATCCGCGATATAAAATTTATAAAATTCGTTTCCTATTCGGGATTGATTAATTCACAAACCGGTCCAATCTCAGGGTAAAGTACTTAAATGTATTGACCCAAAAACGGATAGAATCATAACACTTTCAGAACGTAACACTTTCTAAAGTTTAATGTAAAATCTATACAAAATTTGTTGGATTGATCACTCAATATGCCCGGCTTAACTCTGATGCGATAAGTAAGGCAGCAAACTCTCAACTTATAATAGATAAGGATAATCCGATTTTTACATGATTTCTGTACAATATTCAGGGATGTGATCAAACTGTTTCCCTCACACGATAAGGCAACCAAAGTGAGCGATACAGGAATTGCTGTACCACGGTAGAGTTCGACCGTTCCAATTCTCAAATTTTATCACTGAAGAGGGTTCAATCATGAAGCCGAAACGTTTGATGGAAGAGTAAGAATAAAGGAAAGATTACAAAGTATTTGCGCATTATTTATCGCGCCATTCTCAAAGCCTATTTTTTTCACTCATTTATTACTGATATTCTTTTCACATTAAATAAAAAGTTCGTTCTAATATACTTGAATAGTTGGAGCGGTTACAATTCTTTTTCTCTTACTTTATGTCTACTTATCTTATTAATAAAACTTGAAAGCGATATTCTTACATGAGAGAAAATATTATTAACAACGTCTTTTTAGGAAAGAAAAGAATCATGGAGTTCACTGGACGTAACACAATATTAAATAAAAATTTAAGCACAGACGCTAAAATTCTACTAGTAGTCATCGAGAATGAGACGTCATAGTATAATGGTACGATCAAGCTATAGAATATAATGGTTATAAAATATAATGGTGCGATCAAACGAGCCCGTCGAGAATGTCTCGTTCGAAGGTGATTACCTTCCTTCTCAAACATTGAACCCAATGGTATCCGTAATCATAAAAAAAATCTGTGCTAAATTTTTGTCTAAATAAATTCTCTAAACAATATAAAAACGGACATGCAGCGCCCGCAGGATTGGCCGACGCCGCCAGATTTAAATCTAATTCTCTCTAAATATTGTGAATTCGAGCATAGCTAACATTACTACCAATAATCACCTTCGAACGAGAAGTCTTTGTATAATCACGATCGAACCTTACCCGTCCTCGACGGGCTCGTTTGATCGTACTATTATATTCTATAATAGCTTTTTCACTGGCAAATATGAATGAAGGATCAAAATTAATTAAATGCAATCCATTCAAAGACGTTATTCAGGAAGACAACATAAATCTGACTGCAATCAAATATGGAGTTACCTATATATCTATAATAGCATTTTGCAAATTTAATTCCTGCTTCTTATGAACGTAATAAATACGTGCACTTCGAAAGTGCATACATTATCAGTAACCTATAATGATTGTGATATGATTGTGAAAATAAAAAATTATGATATTTTAAATAATAATACGCTATACGTTAACAATTTTTTCTTGTTTTTCTTGTTTGTTCTTTTTCCTTTTTTATTGTTTTATTGTTTGGGAATAGAATAATTCAAGTCAAATTTCCACTATTCTTTTATATTTGTCCCGTCAATTATATGTTCTGAGCCAAGTATACATCACACGTACATGGCATTGGCCGCACGTGATAAACACATGCTCTGTGGAATCCGCGATGCAGCTCATCTGTACGATCTACGAAATTAGGACCAATGAACATTGTCCGTCGCGCACTATGCAAATTCGCTTCTCGCTCTCGATTGATACGGATCTTTAGACATAATTTGATAGTGTTCTCGATTCTGTCTATCATCGCTTTTACCGCTTTCTCGTATTCCGATCAGATTCGTTATCACTGCCGCATTTGCCGTGAGAAGTGGAATGGAAGTAAACATGTATACAAAGGTCAACCAAAAAACCATTACTTAAAGCGAGCTATCACGTAGGAAGATTTCCATCGTTGTCGCGTTTTCAAAGATTTCCGTTGATTCCGCGAAAAAATTTCCGTTGTGTCGTGCGCGAACCGTACTGTACTTCGATAGTTGAAACTAGCGACAGCCATACCGCTCTTCTCGATCGCTGATTGTATACATAATGAATAAATCATATTATATAACTTATTACAAAATTGTTCAACACCCGATCTTCCTGCCTTGGTACACAATCCTTCATATAAGGTTGAATTAGCCAACCCACATTCTGATCCTTCAAGCGGATACATGGCCAAAAAGAAGAAACTTGTTATTCGATTTTCGAACGTTCCAAACAATATTATCGCTCCTTTTCACCATGCCTTCTATCGAAGAGCTTCTGACTGTGCAAAATCAGCTGTTCAATTGTGAGTGACACCCGTTTGATCATGTTAATATTGACCACAGTCCCAATTGATCACGTTGCGATTGGCCACGTTGCGGTTAATATTGACCACGTTGCAATTGACTACCATTCTGATAGATCACAGTCCCGTTTGGCCACAATCCCGTTTGACCGTCCCGATTGGCCATTTTGAAATTGATCATATTTTATGTACTATTTTTATCACAGCGATTAATAGTAATCACATCTAAGTAATCTTCACGATCAAACCAATAGCGATTCAAGCTTTCAAAAATCTTGGTCGTCCTATCGAACGTTGGGATGATTTTTTTTTTTCATAGTGCAAAAATTTGATAAGTCTTTTCGCAAGGCTTGCGAATTCAAGTTAGGTGATACCGTGGAATATCCAAACTATAATGAGCTTGTCAATTTCTCGATTCTCGCATTCGCGCATTAGATGCGATATCACCAGTTAATTCAAGGAATAAATTGTCTGATGCTTTGAAAAGAAAGATTTTTGCTTCACATTCCGTCTACGCTCTCGTGCCCGCTCTGTAAGTCGAATCATCTATTATACCATCTATTATACCATTTTATGTTTTTAAAGCAAATTCCATCCCAATGTTTCAATTTCAAACGAACCAAACGCTGTCTGAATTGTCTCAGTACAAAACATTCCGTAAAAGATTATTCGAGTTCTCGCGCATGTCGGCAATGTAGCAAACGACATAACACATTGTTGCATTTTGAGGCTACCGTTAGACCTGCCGCGTCAGAGAAAGTATCCGTGTTTCCGTCGACATCTGTTAATATGTATAATATATAAATTCTAGCGAAGTCGCATCACATTTAATGTCAAAGATTGTCGTGCCAAACTTCAAAATTTTACTCGCAACCGCTCACATTCGTGTAAATTCTCGTTCCGGAACGTTTTGTTATCGTACGCCTCGATCAGGATTCTATTTCGACTCTGATTACCGAATCTCTCCCTCAGTTTGCGCCTTGCGAAATCTAAGCGCCCTTTTTGCCGTTTTTGTAATCGGCGAGACCCAATCCATTGTACGTCATGCGGTACAAATTACAATCACTTCCGCGTCGCACGATAGTCCTACCTACTCAACGACTTCGCTTATTCTCCGTTCGTTAACAAAATATACTCCCAGTTGAGTTCATACCGCACCTATCTGAAAGCACGTGGCCGGACTCAAATTAGCGACACAGTATATACAGTAGCGCAACTTTCCGTCGGTATCTTTGATGTCTGCATATGTCAAAATGAACTGTGCATGCGTGAGCGAGGTACATAACCAATGAGAGCATGATATTTTGTATCATTTTCTCTTTCTATTATACTTCATTTCTCTTTTTAACTTGCCATATACATAGTGTTTAGAATAGAAATGTATATAGGCGCATGAAATTTATTTCTTGGTATTTATTGCATTATATATTCTTCAATTAAATATACGTATAGAAATAAAGTACAGATAAATTTTAGCAATTTATATTGCTGTATTATATTTTATATATATATATATATATATATATATATATATATATATATGTATTATATATATATATATATATATATATATATATATATATATATATTGGGTTGTCGGAAAAGTCATGACGTATTTTTTTTATGTTTTTCAAAGGTCATTTATTTATTTAAAGAATAAAGATCAATCAATGATGTATTGCCCGTTTTGTTCAATAACCTTTGGCATCTTTCTGTAAGTTTCATAATTCCTCGTTCATAGAAGGATCTGTCTTTATCGGCGAAAAACTGAACAAGGTGCTGATTTACAGCCTCATCTGAATTAAACGTTATACCATGCAAGGAATTTTGAAGAGAGCGAAACAAGTGGAATTCTGACGGTGCAAGATCAGGCGAGTATGGTGGATGTCCATCTCATTCAACACATCCCATTCAAACTTCAATAATTTTTGGCGGGTGGTCAAAGTTGTGTGTGGTCTCGCGTTGTCGTGATGGAACACAACTCCTTTACGATTAACTCTGAACGTTTCTGGATGATGGATTCGTTCAAACTGGCCAATTGTCGATAGTACACATTCGAATTGTTTGATTTCTTGGTAGGAGCTCGAAAAACACGATACCTTTAAAATTCCACTACATTGAGAGCATAACTTTCCTCTGATGAATGTTTGCTTTTGATATCGTTTGAGGCAAATCACATCGGGACCAAGACCGTTTGCGCACCATTGTTGTAACAATCCACTTCTTATCATCAGTTATCAGTCGCTTCAAAAAAGGATCGTTTTCCTCACGTTTAATGAGCATATCGCAGATGTTTATACAAATGCCGTCAAATGAACTTCTTTGAGTTCATGAGAAACTCAAATATCGAGTTTGCTTACGTATCCCAGCTTCTTCAGGTGATCGTGAACGCTTGAATGATGGATGTTCAATGTTTCTGCAATCTCTCGTGTCGTGTAACGTGGGTTTGATCAATGCCTTTATTTTGTCGTCATCAACCTTGATGGGCCTCCCTGACCGAGGAGCGTCGTTGAGATCAAAATCATCAGCACGGAATTTTGTGAACCATTGGCACTGACGTTCTTGTAGAGCATTGTCACCGTAAACTTTACGCAACTTTTCACAAGCTCGGCGCATTCTTCCCTTTACGGGTAGAAGTAAAACAGTAATATATGTCTAAATATGCATAGTTGCATCTAAAATGCATAGTTTAATCTTCCATCTTCAACTTGTTATAAAATCTCCAAAACTCAACCAAATCGCTCAATTTTTTTTTAGAATAAAGCTAGAACTGTCAGCTGTTAAATGACATAGCAATAATATAGATGCGAATGACTCTATTACTTCCAAAAATGAACTAGCCATTTGTTACAAAAATGCGTCATGACTTTTCCGACAACTCAATATATTATGCAATTGCATTAAGAAGATGAATTTATACGTATTCCTATTTATTATATTATTCATAACTTTTATACGTAAAATTAACAGCTTATTATAATATTGTCAGTATAAAATACAGTAATCATATAATATAATAATTTTCATTCTGATATTATCAATTCTGCTTATATTATTAACTCTGCAATTCATTCATATCATTATTAATAATTTTATATTTTTCTATGTATATGCTGTACATCAATAATAATGAGCGGTAACCAAGCGACGTTGGAGACGGGCATCGTGAACGAGAAAGTATGACAGTATCTTTATCCTTGTTTTGCAGCGTGTCGAGTGCGAGAAAGTCAGTATGATAATATTGTAATAATACACCTTCCCAGCATCGTCCGGTCTAGCTTCGACCCATCGGACGAACGGACGATCGTCTACCCGTCAATCAAAAGGTTCATAGGTGCTGATAAACTCTTTATTATTTTCGCGTAATTAATTATGGTCTACGGACCATACGTGGAATCCGTGCTACTCAGTGGGGCGCGGCGGAAACACCATAGCGCACCCGAAAGAATTGTACCTTCATCATAGGAATTTTTGTTTGCACTCTTCGAATTCTTTAATAATGTGTTTAAAAATTTTATCAAAAAATTATTTATAACTCATTCCATACAGCACATTAACATTGAATCAACGTTTTAGAAACGTTGAGTTATAACTATGCTGATGTTGAATCAATATTGATCAACATTAAATCAATATTGCACAAACTTTGTTGCAATGTAAAAATGTCCGCGAATGTTGATTTATACATGTAAAGTCTACACAATCTGACATTGATCCAAAATTGTTTCATCATCGTTAAATGTTGATGGAACATTGATATTATATTGATGTGACGTAGATTTTCAATTTTTGCACCACTCTTCCACGATTTTAAGTATATTTCACTTTTATAATACAATTTTAAATTGCCTACTATTACTAATTTATAAATTTAATTATGATATAATATAGCAAAATAAAACATAATTTAGTACAAATGAGAAAAATAAAGAGCATATAAGCCGAGCTCAATCTTTTTGCTTAAAAAATTTTTGTTTATTAAAGTAACAACATTAAACATTTTGACCCATAAGTTATCTTCAGTGATCTGAGGGAAAATATAGAATGTATAAATCTTAAAACAAATTTGTGTTACATACTTTAAAATTAGATATTGCTATTGGACTTACATAGAAACAATCAAAAAGGTAAATAAAAAAGTCTTTTAGTATTCTTTAGTATTCTTAGTAATGTTTAAATTATATAAAAACCAATTAAAGTACAAATCATATTAAATTATACAAACCGTCAAACGTATTAAAATTAGTCAGATAAAAAAATAAAAATAAAAATAAATAAATAAAAGAAATAAATAAAAGAAAAAAATTAAATTAAATAAAAAATAAAATAAATAAAAAATAAGTAAATTAAATAAATTATATAAATAAAAAATAAAAATTATTAATATTGAATTGTAAAATTGTAAAATCATTATTGTTGTTGTATTCGTAGTTTGCTTTATTGATACTTGAAATATATTTTTACTTACTAACCACAATAGATCATATTAGACTCCGCTATTCGTTTTCGCATCGCCTTTCACTACTCTCTTTGTTAAGCGCACACACGTCAGAGAGAGACAAGCCGCCACGCTTACTAACCAAAAAAAAAAACACTCGTGCGTGCGCACAGTATATTAAACAAAAAAAACCAAAATAAAGTAAACCAAATCGCATCGAAATGAACCAAACAATTATGTCCATAAAAATGAGTGAATAAATCCATGAGCGAAAAGTCGACTAGTCTGTATCAAATAGTAATCTATTGTCAGAAAGACGTGTAAAACAAACCGATATAGGATTGAAGGAAGGAGGCAGGAAAGGGAATAGGAGAAGGAGAAAGAAAAAAAATGTGTGTAATGGAGACGGAACAGTAGGAAAAGGAGAAAAGAAGGAGTTAAATCGAAGATAACTGGTTAAGAACAGGCAGATAATTGTCAGACAAAAGATCTGTGTCGCTCTGTTTATTGAGGCCGTGTAATTGTTTTTGATGTAAATAAAATTACAATGAATTTAATAAATAGGCGACTTTTCTTGTTCGATATAAAAAAAATTTTAATGAATATGTATGTACATACATATACGAGGGTAGTCTGAAAAGTTTTGAGTCTTAACATGAAGATGACGTTACTCGTCAAAACCATTCTATTAGGTGTACAAAAAAGTTCTGAACTTTTTTTTTGTAAAATTCAATCTTTATTCAAAAACAAACAAAAAAATATTAATCAGCGAAATATTCACCGTTTGCATCAACGACCTTTTGCCATCTTTCGGGTAGCTTGCGAATTCCTTGACGATAGAAGCTCATCGGCTTCGAAGCGATAAAGTCATCGATGCATTTTCGTATCTCTTCAAATCTCACGAAATGTGTATCAGCCAAATGATGCTGCAGCGATCGGAATAGGTAGTAATCGGAAGGCGCTATGTCTGGGCTATATGCCGCGTGCGGGAGAAGTTCCCAGCCTACCGCAAAGATATGGTCCTGAGTCGCTTTCGCAACATGTGATCGAGCATTGTCATGAAGCAAGATCACTTTACGACGTCCTTGTCCAGTAAATGGCCTCTTTTCTTCTAATGCATCGCTCAAATTGGTCAATTGTTGTTGGTAGCGGTCTGCCGCGATTGTTTCACCCGGTTGTAACAACTCGTAATACAACACACCTTTCCAATCTCACCAGATATAGAGCAAAACTTTCTTGGCGTGGATATTGGACTTTGGCGTCGATGTCGAAGGTTGACCAGGGTCAACCCATAATTTTCTACGTTTAGGGTTATCATAAAGAATCCACTTTTCATCGCCTGTAATGATTTTGTGCAGAAAATCTTTTTTCCGGAACTTTGAAAGCAAAGGGAGTGCAGTGTCACGCCGACGATTTTTGTTGCTTCGGACAATTCATGCGGAACCTATCTGCTTTCCTTTTGAACCTTTCTTATCGTATGTAAACGTACGGAAATGGTTTGCTGCGTAACGCCAAGCTGTTCTGCAAGCTCCTTTTCAGTTTGCGCAGAGTTTATATTCAGCAGTACTTGCAATTCGTTCGTTTCAATCTTTTGAAGGCGTCCAGCACGCGGTTCATCTTCAAGACTGAAATCTCCTTGGCGAAATTTTTGATACCATCTTTTACATGTAGTATGACTTACAGCGTTCTCTCCATATGCAGCACAAATCATTGCACTGGCTTCAGCAGCATTTTTTTCAGATAAAACGCGAAGTGGATGGAAAATCAAATATGCTCTTTTGTTATTGCCATCATGAACACTACTGATTTTTGAGGTTATGTGCATCAAACGCCAAACCGTATGGCATTTTAGAAGGCCAAATGTCAACGCTTTAAAATCGCAAAAGGGCGGGAAGATATATAAAATTTAAATTGTTATTTCGGTTGTATAAAATCTAAAGCTCAGAACTTTTTTGTACACCTAATAGTACTACAATGGTATATGCTTTGAAAGACTTTTGTGAAAATTTCAGACATTTTGGACGCTCAGTTGTTATTTGACAGTCGTTTGTGTCAGTCAATGTCAGTGTTTTTGTAAAAATGGAAAAAATTGAATATCGTGCCGTGATTAAATTCTTACATTTGAAAGGCAATATGCCTGCGCAAATTAAAATCGAGTTGGACACTGTTTACGGGGATTCTACCCCATCATTTGCCACCGTAAAAAGATGGGCAGCTGAATTTAAACGTGGTCGTACCAGCTTGGCTGATGATGAGTATTCGACCAAAAACTGCGACCACCGCTGATAATCGAAAATGTTCACCAAATGGTATTGGACGACCGTCGAATCAAGGTTAGAGAGATAGCAGAGGCTATGGGCATATCGAAAGAACGTATTTGTCATATATTGACTGAAGAATTGGATATGCGCAAGCTATCCGCGCGTTGGATGTCGCGCTTACTCACTTTGGACCAAAAACGAATTCGAATGAACATTCCCAAAACCTTGTTGAAGAGGTTCAAGCAAAACGAGTCAGATTTTTTGCGTCGATTCATAACTGTAAATGAAACTTGGATCCACCACTACACTCCAGAGACAAAAGAACAGTCAAACCAGTGGACTGCAAAGGGTGAACCTGCTCCGAAAAAGGTGAAGACGGTTTCATCAGCTGGGAAGATAATGGCGACTGTTTTTTGGGATAGTCACGGAATTGTGTGTATTGACTATCTTGAAAAAGGTAAAACAATAACGGGAGCGTATTACGCATCATTACTTGATAAGCTGAAGGCAGAAATTGCAAAAAAACGGCCGCATTTGAAAAAGAAGAAAGTGCTGTTCCATCAAGACAACGCACCTGCTCACACTTCGACGGTCGCCATGGTCAAAATTCACGAACTGCACTTCGAATTGGTTGACCACCCACCGTGTTCACCAGATCTGGCCCCCAACGACTTTTTCCTGTTTCTTAAGCTTAAAGTTTCGCTTAGAGGACAGAGATTTTCATCGAACAAGGAGGGCATCGCATATGTAAACACCTATTTTGCGGAGCAAGACGCCAACTACTATTTGGAAGGGTTAAAGAGATTAAAGTATCGATGGGAAAAGTGTATCGACTTAAAAGAAGATTATGTTGAAAAATAAAACTATATTTGACCGAAAAAATACTTGTTTCTATGTTAGGCTCAAAACTTTTTAGACTACCCTCGTATGTATTAGGTGTACAAAAAAGTTCTGACCTTCTTTTTGTAAAATTCAATCTTTATTCAAAAACAAACAAAAAAATATTAATCAGCGAAATATTCCCCGTTTGCATCAACGACCTTTTGCCATCTTTCGGGTAGCTTGTGAATTTCTTGATGATAGAAGCTCACCGGCTTCGAAGCGATAAAGTCATCAATGCATTTTCGTATCTCTTCAAATCTCACAAAATGTGTATCAGCCAAATGATGCTGCAGCGACCAAAATAGGTAGTAATCGGAAGGCGCCATGTCTGGGCTATACGCCGCGTGCGGGAGAAGTTCCCAGCCTAACGCAAAGATATGGTCCTGAATCGCTTTCGCAACATGTGGTCGAGCATTGTCATGAAGCAAGATCACTTTATGACGTCCTTGTCCAGTAAATGGCCTCTTTTCTTCTAATGCATCGCTCAAATTGGTCAATTGTTGTTGGTAGCGGTCTGCCGTGATTGTTTCACCCGGTTGTAACAACTCGTAATACAACACACCTTTCCAATCCTACCAGATACAGAGCAAAACCTTCTTGGCGTGGATATTGGGCTTTGGCGTCGATGTCGAAGATTGAGCAGAGTCAACCCATGATTTTCTATGTTTAGGGTTATCATAAAGAATCCACTTTTCGCCTGTAATGATTTTGTGCAAAAAATCTTTTTTACGGAACTTTGAAAGCGAAGTGAGTGCAGTGTCACGCCGATTATTTTTGTTGTCTTCGGACAATTCATGCGGAACCCATCTGCCTTCCTTCTGATCCTTTCCAATCGTATGTAAACGTACGGAAATGGTTTGCTGCGTAACGCCAAGCTGTTCTGCAAGCTCCTTTTCTGTTTGCGCAGAGTTTATATTCAGCAGTGCTTGCAATTCGTCCGTTTCAATCTTTTGAGGGCGTCCAGCACGCGGTTCATCTTCAAGACTGAAATCTCCTTGGGAAATTTTTGATACCATCTTTTACATGTAGTATTACATGTAGACTTACAGCGTTCTCTCCATATGCAGCACAAATCATTGCACTGGCTTCAGCAGCATTTTTCTTCAGAAATGAAACGCGAAGTGGATGGATAATCGAATATGCTCTTTTGTTATTGCCATTGTGAACACTACTGATTTTTAAGGTTATGTGCATCAAATGCCAAACCGTATGGCATTTTAGAAGGCCAAATGTCAACGCTTTAAAACCGCAAAAGGGCGGGAAGATATATAAAATTTAAATTGTTATTTCAGTTGTATGAAATCTAAAGCTCAGAACTTTTTGTACCTAATATATTCAACGTTGTAGCATTAACATTTTACAATCACTGTTGAAAAGCTAACACAGATTAGATGTAAAAAAAATATCCGCATCATCTATATGAAACATTGCAATGTCTCAGCAACATTTTTTCAATGTTATGAGCTGTCTAGGCATCCATTAAAATTTACTTCTAAATTTTTTATTTTAGGTAAAAGATTTTCCATTACTTTAAGATTATAACACATAACTTTGGATTTTTTCAATTAAAATAAAATAATCTGTTATTAAATTTTGATAAGGATTTAATTTTTCTTGAGCTCTCTTTAATCTTTTAAATCTTTGATATTATATATTTTTCCATTTATCACATTGACTGACATCTATCTTAACATCTAAAGTTAAAGCAAGTAGAAATATTGTGTGGCGGCACACAGCGAACCGTCACAAGCGCGATTACGAAACGCATACCCGTTATAGGCGCCACAGTACGCAGCGCCGCCGCTAGACGGCGCATAAGTCAAGCACTTTCTCATGGACAAGAATAGGCCACGCGAAATATATTGAGGACGCGAAATCAAGCACGCTTCTCCACCTTCATAGCGAGCTCACAGGACTTCTGGAGAAGACACAAAGAGAGTTTTTTGGGCCTCTATACCAAGAGGCTACTCTCAATGTCAAGTTGTTGTAACCTTCCGTAGTAGAGTTTTTACTCTGCCGCGGAAACATCGAGGTCTCTACTCACGATCGCGACGAAGGTGTTTCTCTGCTCCCGTGGAGACTCATCAAATTTCTATCCACAACAGAGACGTTAGCAAAGCAGACGAGCTTATGGTTGTGTACGGAATATTTCCGTAAACCATCCGTTGACGCAGTCACACAGACAAGTCCAAGGTTCCTGCTACCAACGCGGCTCCCAGCTCTGCCACGATCAACATCGATATCCGACGAGGATCCCGTCACCCTGGTATCCCGGACTTCTGGCCAACTTCTGGCAAGAGGTGATGGAGGAATGAGTGGACTAAGGTCTTAATGAAATAACTCTTCGGAGACTCTCCTTAACCAAAGACATTAAATCAAAAACACTAAGAGATTTAAATTCACTGTAGACTGCAGAGTATTGAATAATCTCAATAAATTTATCAGGGCACATAAGGACAAAACCATCGGAACAACAATGTTATTTACAAAATATGTTGTAATTGCGACACTCCTTATGTGGGCTAAACAAAAAGACAGTTACGAACTATAATAGAATTGAAGAACACATATATAATGTTACACTCGTCAAAACACTCGGTTATTTCAGAATATGTTGAATTTGAGATATACCTTTGATTAGAATAACGTTATAATTTTAGACGAAGAATCCAGTTTCTGTAAAAAAATTATCTCAGAGATGATCCATATTAAAGAAAAGAAAAATGATTTGAATTTATGATGATACTCGACAATGCCTACTTTGATATTTTAAATATTCTCGCTACATGAAATAAAAAACAAGGTCGAAAAACATGTTTATTGCTTCCTACATAATACTGTAAAGTGTCGTGATCGATAAGTCGTAATCGTAATACAAACTGACGATTTGAACGAAATAAAAAGTTGTTTTTACAATTATACTTTAATTAACTAATTTTTCTGTACATTATTCTATCTGATTTTACGTAAGTTTTTATTAATTTTTTATTTTTATGACAACTCATTCAGAATATATATATATACATATATATGTTTTCATTTATCGTTAATATAATTAATTCCTTTCACTATAGATTATCTTATGACTTTGACAATTACGGCTATATACACTGGATCTCAATTTATGATTGCTTATCTACAATTTCGGCTTTTGCTCTTGATTCAGTTCGTTTCTTATCGTTTAATTAGGAATTAATTGTGATATCCGTTTTCTCTTTGCTGACTGCACAATTTGTTACCATTTTAACTTTATTTATAATTTATTTCTTTATTGAATTTTATGTATATTGACATGTCCGATTTATTGACTTACTGACATGTTCAATTGTTATGTAATGGCTTCTTACAGATTTATTTTTATTAATTTTATTAAACTGATTTTTTTTCTTGTATATGTCTCCGATCTTTGTCTACGACGAAGTATTTGCTTTTTTTATCACATTAATTTTATTGTTCTTTAATTTAAAAGCATTCATACATTACGTTATATTAATTTCGATGCGATCATAGATTATATCGTCAATAATTTTCTAATACTGAAGAAGATTAAGTAAATTGAAACGTATATTACTTTGGATAGAGCATGTTTTCTTAATTAAATAAATAATAATTAATTAAATATATTCGTTGTTTATTTTATATCTTTCGATTGCTCGTTACTAGCCTTTTTTACTTATATTATTGCTTGTATGAATTCATTCATTTTTAATTTTATTTTATATTTTCCATTTCTATTCTCAATTATTCTATAAAAATCAATTTAATTTAAAAATAACTTAAAAATAACTTAAAAATTAAAATATTAAATGTTTTTATTTATCAAGATGTCACAAAAAGAACATTTCACTTGGTCATCAGAAATCAAACAAGAAATCACCAGATTTACATTCGTTTAATATGAATGTTACGTGGATTTTTTCCTCCAGTTTTTTTGGTTTTATTCGTCTTTTTAAACGTTACCGTTAACTCTAATACAATTTAATTTAATGTATTTTTGTTAATGCATTAATGCACATTAATATATAGAATTAGTGAGATACTACTAAATTAATCAAATTAATCTTCCGATTAATCAGATTAATCAAATTATAATAATACTGATTTTAATGTTTGATTTTATGTCTCATTATATACTCTATTTTTGTCAGTTTGTAAATAAACATATTTGGTTTATAAATAAACATATTTTTTTATTATTTTTTTTTATATAAAGGATACTTTTGAGTCATTTTTATCGCGTCGTTAAAGTTATTAGAATCTTTCCAAAGTATTAAACTATCATTTAATTAATCTCTATGTTTAGATAGAAATATTTGATTTTGTATTGTACAGGAAGGGCTGCTACAACTTTTACAACGATACCACAGCATAAAATGGATATCCAGGCACTAGACAGCTCAGAGCTTCATAATGGTGATGGTAAGATTAAATCAGTCATAAAATTTATGATTATTTATTTATTTTAGAACCTTCAAAATATTAGAATTTTTATTTTAGAAAAATGTATACTTGATATTGAATCATTGCTTGCAACCATCACCATTTTCCAATCAAGGATCTTTAAAATTATATTTAATGAAACCTGTTTATTCATTTCATGCTTATTCACGAAAAACATCTAAAGCATATTTCAGAGAATTTATTTCTAGATCTCTAGCCTCATGTACAAATTGAAAAATTACGCAATCTTATATCTAATGTTCGATAGTATATAATACTCAATTCTAATATTTATATAAAAGATTTGATATCAAAGAAGTGGTACCAAGTATATTATAGTTACATTGTCTCGTTCAATATACATATAATTGCTTTTAAAATATAAAACCCGTGATAAATATCAATTAAAAGCTTTTCCTTTCAATCAAAGTAATAACAGCTATTTTATTTTATTCTCTTTAAAAGTTATCAAATACTGGCGCCAGTTATATCTTCTTAAAAAAATAAAACTTAATAAAAATAAAACTCAAGTATATATTTTTACATTTAAAAGTATTTCTATTTCAATCCAAATATTACAAAATTACGTCATCTTATGTCTGATGTTTAATGATAATATATATAAAATATATCTTACTTACCTCTAATAACATGTATCATTTGTATAAAAGATTTGATATAAAAAAAGTAGCGCCAAGTTATAGTTACATTATCTGGAAAGTTCAATCTTTTTAAAAAAATAAAAATAAAATTCGACACATCTTTCCAAAAACTTTTCTGTTTTAATTCAATATTATATTACAAAATTATATATTATATTACAAAATTACGTAATCTTATGCATAATGTTCAAATAATATGCAATGTAATACTCAATTCTAATAATAAGTATCATTTGTATAAAAGATTTGATATCAAAAAATGGCGCCAAGTTATAGTTATATTATCTTGAAATAAGATAAGATCTTCAATAAGATTTGAAGTCCGTATGATTAAAAATAAAAATTTTTTAAATTTTTTAATGACGACAAAAAAGTTTTAAAAAAAGAGTTGCAGAATAGGTGCAAAGATATACGGAAAGATTGTAGAAGAGTTGCGGAATGGTTGCAGAATAGTTGCGGAAAGATTGCGGAAGAGTTGCAGAAGAAGTGCAAAGATATGCAGAAAGATTGTGAAATGGGAAGAGTTGTGGAATGGTTGCGGAAAGGTTGTAAAAAAGGTGGTATGATATGCGGAAGGATTGTGGAAGAGTTGCGGAATGGTTGTAGAACAGCTGTAAAGATGTGCGGAAAGATTGCGAAGATAAATTACGGGAAGTTGCGGAATGATTGCAGAAATATCCGGAAAAGTTGCGGAATGCGGAGATATCCGAAGAGGTTGCAGGAAGAGAGGAAATATGCAGAATATCCATTTTATTATCTTTATAACGGTCTCGCTTTCCCGCGCGGAGAGCGGTCAGTCGGTTGCCAGGAGGGGAAGCGAGGACGTTGGAGACAGAAAGGCGTTAGTAAATCGTTAGACGATAATTATAACAAATAACAATGTTTATTTGATTAATAGTGGTGCGATGGAATGCACCGAGACTTCGCGTTAATGTTTGTGGCCGTGAACGGGCGAGACGGCGCTCGGCGCGTGGATAGCGCGTGAATATAATATAATATAAGAGATCGCTCGGGCGGTCGACGCGATACTGATCGCGGCGCGCAGTTCGGTGGCGCGGGGCGCGCGCGGCGGCGGAGGTGTCGCACGTGTTCGGTCGCGGGCCTTTAAATCGGCGTGGATTTAAACGCGTGTCGCGATGTTGTCGCGAGGGTGGAGATTTCGCGAATTCGGCGGATCGTTGAGATCGGAGAACGGGTGAGCCCGTTCCCTGCCGAGAGTGCTCGGCTGACGGGGGGTGCGCCCCTCGTCTGTCTGTCTGAATGCCGAGTGAACTCGGCCAGCCGGGGAGGGCCCCAGCTGCGTGCGGAGAAGAAGGTGGCGGTGCCGAGTGTACTCGGCCGACCAGGGTGTACCCTGGTGCTCGGAGAGGTAGTATCGGGGAGAACTCCGATACTCGGCGGTGAATTCTCGGAACGGCAGAGTCGGGTCGAGCGAACTCGACGCGCTGGGGAGACCCCAGCAACTCTCGGCTTGCCGTGCGAGCTACGGAGACGGCGTTCGGCCAGGCCAAGCGAACTTGGCGCGTTGGGGAGAACCCCAACAAATCTCAGGATTTCTACCGGTGGCGGAAGATCGTTTCCTCGAGGCGAGCTCTCAGAACAGGAATGATCGGAGCGTGAGTGTGAGATCGGATCGTGAGTGTGAGATCGGATGGATTTTCTGCGGAGAGTGATGCCTTTTTATACCCGAGATCGACCTCGGTATTTTCGGTCGGATCGGTCGGATTGGTCGATCTCGGGGTTAGCATCCCTCTCCCCAGAAACGGAAAAAAGGATCGGGGGATGATGGGTTTTCTGGTAGGGAAGGAGTTCGGTGAGAAGGTAATCGGCGCGGCGCGGGGTGGTTACGCGCTTGTGGACGCGGTCGTGACGCGGTGCGGGACGCTCGCTCGATTGCGTGGCGCGGCGTCGGTGCGGCGCGGGACGCGTTCGCGCTCGGTGGTACGGTGCGTGGCGCGGTGCGGGGTACGTTCGCGCTTGTTGGCGCGACGCTTGGCGCGGTACGGGGAAATACCACGAAAACACGTATGTTTTCGTGGTATTCTCCGACGTTTCGGAGTTCGCGTATTTACAATGATTAAAAAGGAGGCATTGCTGCCTCTTTGCGGTCACTGCCGCACTCCGCCTGGTGTTCGACGGTCCCCGACTGATGGTCGGTCGGGGGAAATTCGGAGGAGGAACGGAGCGGAAGGATGCGCTCCGTTATATCTTAATAATTATATTTGGTGATCTTAGTTTTATAAAAAGAGGATAAGAAGAAAGAGCGTGTGTCACGACGAGGCCCGATCACGAACCAGTCGTAAAAATTCGTAATTATTTTTGTGAAAAATATCATCTCAGCTAGAAATCGAACCTGGATCTCTCGCTTACTGGGTAGGCATCTTATCCTTTCAACTACAGAAGCATGTGATAATATTTATCGCAACGTTTAGAATAACAATTCAATGATACGTCAACAATTCAATGATACACACATATATACATACTACATATACATACATACATGTATATTCTCGAATCCCCACGACTGGTATTTCAGAGAGATGATGGTCCTATTCTCTCGATGGATGCAGGTCGGACCGCAGCGGCGACACTCCAGAGAGACTGCGGAATTATATAACACCGTGAAATTACATTCATATCTCGCACCGAGGACTTCATCGCCGCCGCTGCGTAGTGACGAAAATTACAATACCATATGGAGGGTGACGACGACAATGACAATAATAATGATGATAATGACGACATTTCTTAATAGTAAATTTATTAAGTATCGGACTTTGAATCGTAATATCTCCGCTCATACGACACGGAAAGGAAAACTAAAAACACTCATTATATAATTCAAACCTAAGCTATCGATTACGCCTGTTCAGAAATTGATCAGTTCAGCTGTTATTGAGATCCGATAATCTTGATGGTCAGCAACTCGTCGACTCACATACAGAGACACGGCCGATCTCGCGCTCGCGAAGCGTTGGCACTCACACTTGACGACGAGCCAGTGTTTGTCGATAGCATGTATGCACAAATTTTTAGAACATTTATTACGGCAGTATATTTTTTTATGATTATTATTTTACTTTTTCCGAAAATTTTCAATAATTACTCTTATTCAATTAAAACATTTGTTTTTAGTTATATATTTCTTATTGCTTTTCGCTTTAAAAAATTATTTAGGATAAAATCAATTAATCATTTGTTCTGCACTTTTTATATGTATGTATTTGTCATATATATAACATATATGTATAACAATCATATTATATTCAGAAATAAACCAATTTTTTGCTAATTAATACATTAATGCAATTTTTTTGTTTTAACATTAGTATTTTCAGGTATTATTTAATGAATCTATTATTTAATGAAAGTTAAAATGAGTAAAAGCTTATTAACATTATACCTATCAGCGAAGAATTATTCTCGCACAATATTAACACTTCTATATACATATACATATACTAATATCTATGAACTAATACATATATGCATTCCATTCAAATTCATAAATATACATATTTATAACCCGCTTCACTTATCACCGTTGTAAAACTCCTAATTATTAGATCCATTAATTTCAGAAAAACACTATTCAATATGACATATGATATGAACAAGAAAATAAAGATAATGATATTTCTACTTACTAAATTAATAAAGAATCTGAAAAACAGATTCAAATCTTATAAAACTTTATCATAATCTATTGTTTTAATACAATTCAAACTGACATCGTTTTCTGTGGCATAGAAATATTATCTATAGGGTGTTTAATGTAACGATTCACACGATTTTTGAGATACTTCCGTTAAAGAAAAGAGTTAGAAAATGAATATTTATTTGTTTTACTATAAGCTATATTTGCAATAAAAAAAATCAAAGAATTTTTTTATAAAGAATCACCTTAAATTTTTTAAAGAACACTGCGTAATTATTTTTCATAATATTGCAACGTGAATTCTTCATTATTAAGATGAACTTAATTAGTTCTAGTTGGGAATGTCACTTTTATTGATATTTTATTGATTTTAATCATTGATTTTAATAGATGGCGTTACTCGATACGCAGAACACTAAATACTTAATTATTTTTATTAATAAAGTGATACTCGGTGTTAAATATAATGTAAAAATTAAAACAAATGAGAATCAGCGCTGTTCACAGTGCACAATTAACTCTTTATTACAAACTTTAATATATAATACAGACGTTTGACTCAAGTTGAGTCATCTTTAGTGAATATAAAAATATAAAAATAAAGATAAGGTCCTGTGTTCATCTGATAAGCTCACCAATGATAAAATCGTTAATTAATAATTATTATAACCGTACATATATATGCCATTTTTAAAGTAAACGAGACAATGGCCCTTAAGAGCTGTCAATTATCAGATGAACACAGTTCACACTAAACCAGAGAAAGCACGTGCAGTAGTTCAGCACAGTTCGCACCGAGTAACACATCGCACAGCCCGTCAATAACTTTTAAATGACGAGCGCAATGACTTTTAAATTTAACAACTTGCAATCAAAATAAAATCAAGGTTATAGCTTACTTAAGACAAAAACGTAAATGCGTGATGTAATAATTCAGTATCAGACTGTGACGGAATTTAGGCTATTATTTTGTTTTTTAATAAAAAGCATCTCTGAAATCAGTCGTTTCTGTAAATTTCATTCACAGTCTAATACTTTCACATCGTTCATATCCCCCCTCTCTTTATACTTTAAGAGACAAGTGATTTCTTAACGTGTCCACTGCCTACATTCCTCAAGAAGTCCAGTGTTTGCTTCAACTTGGTGAAAATTTCGCCTTACCTCTATACAATTTAGAAAAAAACCATCACTGAATTCATTAAGAACATTGAAAACAATTTCCAAAAGCTTCCTACTGAGGCACACTTGAACTTGTGGAACAGGCTAATACCCATCATCAATAATCTTTCAACACTCTCTCTTCCCCCCCATAAATAGCATTAACGTCATTATCCTATTTACTAAAATCCACGCAACAATTTCTACACACATATCCTAACATCATCTTCACTCAAACAGGTAAAGGTAATTTATATTTCATATTAAGGTAATTCATTCATATTAAGGTAATTTGCATTGAATAAAGACAGTTATCTTACGAAAATGAAAGATATGTTACAAGATACTAAAACTTATAGTGTGATCACAAAAGATCCTACTAGGACTATCACTAACAAGTGCGAGATATTCTCAAAATCTGGAAGAACTCTAACTATATATCGAAGACACTGTATAAACTTCTTTCTTGTACCGAAATTCTTTCCAGGGTTTATGGGCTTCCTAAAATATACAAGCATGGATGCCTCCTTCGAATAATTGTTCCGTCAATTGATAGTCCACTATATAATCTGGCATCCTTCTTGAACAAACTCTTGTCAAGAAGTATCCCAAAACCTTCAATTTATATAGAAAACAGTTTTAAACTTGCTAACAAGTTATCTAACAAACATTTGACTGATGATCACATATTTGTTTCCTTCGATGTGGTTTCCTTGTTCACTAATGTTAGTAGTATGGACTGCTATGGGGCGTCAAAACAAACCTCCATCACTTTCCCACTGGCGCCAGGGGCGTGGCCTCCAGCTGTCAAGATAGGGCCTCCACGTGGAAATGGAGCGTTCTGATTGGCTGAGGGGCGTGGCCGGAGATAATTAGGTAATTAGTGATGCGTTCTGATTGGATTCTCCCATAGTTGCCCACGCGCGTGATTGGATGCTCCCAAAGCTGGTGTGAGTTTGGTTGTCGAAATGCTAGACGAAAAGATAGGGGGAGGGGGTGAAAATGGGGAATATACTGACGAGAATGGAATGTGAACTTTATGGTATGATATGGCATGGATGACTTTATGGCTTGGATCGAAGGAAGGAAATTGATTCTTTGCATTGCTCCGAGGTCGCTCGTGAACTCCGGCAAAATGGCGCCAGCGATAAGAAAGACGACGAACGTCTGAAGGGAATATGCTTGTCCTGGCGAGAACGGAATGCGAATTTATGGTATGATACACAACTTAGATCGAAGGAAACTGATTCTCTGTATATATGAGATACAAATCACGTTTTTTCTTAAGCCGGAAGGTTTTTCCAGACCCAATAGCTAATGAAATTATTAAAATTTGTTCTGGGGCCGCTCGTCTGACAAAATGGCGCCAATGATAAGAAGGATGATGAACGTCTGAAGGGAATATGCTCGACTCCGGCGCTAATGGAAAAAGATTTTTTTGCGGTACGATACGCAGAACGTCCCGAAAGTAGAAATTTGTTACTTTGTATATATGGGGATTTGTTACTTTGTATATATGGGATGTAAATTAAGTTTTTCTTAAGACGAAAGGTTTCTCGATGCCTAATAGCTAGCGAAACTTAAAAATTTGTTTCGCTCAGGATTCGATAAAGCGATATCTGCGACAAGAAAGATGAGGGAAGTCTGAAGGGAATATACTTGACCTGACGAGAATGGAATGCGATAGGAAAACAGGAACGAACAGATTCGCACTAAATGTTTTTCTAACGAACTCGGAGTTATATGAAGCTCTTATTCTATAACAAACGCAATGTCTGAAAAATTTTTTAGATATTTCTAGCTCGAAGTAACGTAGCGCGTTAATTTTTAGGTTGAAATGAAAAGAAAATAAGAGGGGCAAAGACTGGAATTTAAGTTACAAAATGATTAAGTTTATTGTTATATCGTTGTACATATTATATCAATTCATAAATAAAAGTTACAAATTACGATTTGAGAAAATAATACGAAGAATTTCATTAAATCTGAGAGAAGTTAATTCCACAAATATTATATCGAAATACGAGGGTAGTCTGAAAAGTTTTGAGCCTTAACATGAAGATGACGTTACTCGTCAAAACCATTCTAGTACTACAATAGTATATGCTTTGAAAGACTTTTGTGAAAATTTCAGCCATTTTGGATGCTCAGTTGTTGTTTGACAGTCGTTTGTGTCAGTCGATGTCAGTGTTTTTGTAAAAATGGAAAAAATTGAATATCGTGCCGTGATTAAATTTTTACATTTGAAAGGCAATACGCCTGCGCAAATTAAAATCGAGTTGGATGCTGTTTACGGGGACTCTGCCCCATCATTTGCCGTAAAAAGATGGGCAGCTGAATTTAAACGTGGTCGTACCAGCTTGGCTGATGATGAGCGTTCGGGATGACCAAAAACTGCGACCACTGCTGATAACATCGAAAATGTTTCACTAAATGATACTGGACGACCGTCGAATCAAGGTTAGAGAGATAGCAGAGGCTATGGGCATATCGAAAGAACGCGTTTGTCATATATTGACTGAAGAATTTGGATATGCGCAAGCTATCCGCACGTTGGGTGCCGCGCTTGCTCATTTTGGACCAAAAACGAATTCGAATGAACATTTTCAAGGCCCTGTTGGAGCGGTTCAAGCGAAACGAGTCAGATTTTTTGCGTCGATTTATAACTGTAGAAACTTGAATCCACCACTACACTCCAGAAACAAAAGAACAGTCAAAACAGTGGACTGCAAAGGGTGAATCTGCTCCGAAAAAGGTGAAGACGGTTCCATCAGTTGGGAAGGTAATGGCGACTGTTTTTTGGGATAGTCACGGAATTGTGTGTATCGACTATCTTGAAAAAGATAAAACAATAACGGGAGCGTATTACGCATCATTACTTGATAAGCTGAAGGCAGAAATTGCAAAAAAACGGCCGCATTTGAAGAAGAAGAAAGTGCTGTTCCATCAAGACAACGCACCTGCTCACACTTCGGCGGTCGCCATGGCCAAAATTCACGAACTGCACTTCGAATTGGTTGACCACCCACCGTATTCATCAGATTTGGCCTCCAGCGACTTTTTCCTGTTTCCTAAGCTTAAAATTTCGCTTGGAGGACAGAGATTTTCATCGAATGAGGAGGTCATCGCATACGTAAACGCCTATTTTGCGGAGCAAGACGTCAATTACTATTTGGAGGGGTTAAAGAGGTCAGAGTATCGATGGGAAAAGTATATCGACTTAAAAGGAGATTATGTTGAAAAATAAAATTATATTTGACCGAAAAAATATAATATTTGTTTCTATGTTAGGCTCAAAACTTTTCAGACTACCCTCGTACATATCCAGAAATGTTAAATCGTTTATTTGCCTACGTACATTGCGCGCGATTTCTTGATAATTTCCTTTCAAACTAAGTTTTACAATATCACTATCTATGTAACTTTTTGGAAGGTTTAATTCTATTTCTTTTATAAGATATTGCGTGCATTTATTAAAATTATCGGTTACGCTTTGTAAATGTTTTAAGTGCGCGTCGACACATTTCACAATATTTTCCAATCCGTGAAAAGTACTCTTCTGCATTACAATTGCGATAGTATAGGTTTTACGCCTCTTCATTGGTAGCTGCGAATCCGTAGTCGTTTCTCGATGTTGAATTTCGATATTTTCCATAGTGACCTCTTCATTTTCTTTATACGTCAGTAATATGGACCGTGATCCATAAGAGGAAGTAAAGTTGATCGCAACATTTTTGACAATGATAGGATCCGGTCTCGATTTATTGTTAGCGTTTAAATATTCGTCGATAAGCCCCATGTTGTTTAGGAATTGTTGCCAGGAATCAACATCGAAATAAATTCCTTCTGCATTACCGGTTAATTTAATCATTGGCACGAAAACTCCTTCGTTTGTCGTTTGCAATCCAACGTGTAGTCTTTTCGTATGAGAGATGTTGAGTCCATATGTTGTCGAGAGCACCATATGGAACTTGTCGTTTCATTCCTCGTTACAATTTCCTTTCGGAATATCATAGATGTACTTGCGCCTCTCGGAATCGGGGGCATTGCTCGGTTCCGAAGTATTACTCTTCTCGGTATCGGGAACAGCTTTTCGGCTCGCCATTGTTCCTGTTTTCTTCACAAATGTAATTAATAATCACAAGCATCGAAATGAGAGACTACTTCAGATTTACGAAGTTGAAACCTCGAAGGATGACACTCGAATGAACCGAGGGCTGACGAATTCGTCGAGCTCGTTGACTTATGTACTAAGAAAAGAGAACTGCGCGCGCAGATGGGCAAATGAAAAATTATAAAATTTATAATATTTTTTAAATTAAAAAATTTTTAAAAATTTTAAAATTTAAAAATTTTAAATTGTAAAATTATAAAATCTTTTAAACTTTAGATTTTCTAGACTTTTAAAACTTCTTCGCAAAATATTTTTTAATAAACCTAGAAACTACAAAATAAAAAAGAAGGGAGTTAGAGATGTTTCTTGATTGGGGAGCTCGTTTTAGCTCGTTATAGCTCTTTTAGCTATGTTTTAGCTATGAGAGAATAGAAAAGGTGTAACCTGTATTAAGGAGAATTTTGGCCTGTCCAATGGCGCTGCATTTTCTGCGTGCCACTCTCTTTTCGGAGTGTGCGGGTAAGATTTTCAAAATATAAATACCGCGCGGAATTATAGAAAAATCTATTTCCGAGATTATACTTTCTCGGGGTGACTTGGCCGGTTTTTACATTACTGCGCCGATTCGTTCGCTGTCTTAATTCTAAAATAGTGAAGAAGTGAAAAAATGGCACTCTGTGAAAAATTAAGAAGATTTTTTATCGTGTGCGCGAATATCAATCCGACGATAAACGCGAGTGCTTATATTTCATTATTAACAAATGAAGAAGAAACAAATTACATCACATTTGCAAAATTCGTACCGGAGTGCTCGAAAACCCTATTGAGCATTATGTTCAGATTAGGGTATTTCGTGGACAAAAGACTTTTGAATATTGTAAAAGAATATATAACCAGTGCAATGGCTGGTGTGGGGAAGGATGATGCTGGCGGACATATCGCTTATTTTACAAGGTGCACCGGAGGTAAATATTTATTTTTAAAGTAATTGAAATTAGAATATGTAGGTATAAAAAATTCTAAATTTAAATATTTTTTAAGTGAGAGATAACATCTGTACCAATTACGAGGATTGAGACGCCCCGCCGAAGACGATGCGGAAGGAGTAAACGAGCGTGAGTAAAATAATAGAAAATTCATATAATTGAAAATCTAGATTTCTAAATTTTCAGATTTTAAATTAAAATATCGAATTTTTAGGACGAGTGCAAATGCGGATAGACGTGCAACCTGAGGAGGAGGGTATCCCAACAGTTGATCTAGTTTCAGGTAAGAAAATAGCAAATATTGCTTTCAAAATTATCTCACTGAATATCGAATTCAATTAATAAAAGCTTAATTTTGTTTCAGATGCGGAAAATATCGATGAGGAGCCGACTCTGAGCGAAGCCGAAATTTACACACCGCGTGAGTAATTATTTAAAATAATAAAAGTTATAAAACTCGTATTAGCTAATTCTTGAAAAAAAGATAATAATAATAATAACAACGATGTTTCTTTTTTTTAGTACAAGCAAACGACCTGGATGAATCCGAATATGGAGAAAAAGAAAATGAGGAGCAAAACGAAGAAGAACAAGAAGAAGATGTAGATGAAGAAGGAGAAGAAGTTGACGAAGAAAGACAAGAAGATAGAGAAGGAGAAGAAGATGACGAGGAAGAAGACGATGGCGAAGAAAATGAAAACAGGAGAAGAGCCTTTGAGCAAATGTGCGATGAGCTTTTAGAAGAAGAGATCGAGGTTTTCCATCAGTGCGAAACACGGACGGGCTATTCTCCGGAAAATTATGAAGGTAAATTTAATATTATTTTTAAATTTTAAGATAATTTATTCTTTCCGATAAATTTATAATTAAGTGTTTTTTTTTTTTTGTTAGATTAATACGCTCTATAAAAGCTTTGTAAAAGCGAAGAGGAAAGCTGCTCAAGGTAAGAGATACCTTCGGTATGCTGGAATCTATTCGCCAACATAAAAATCGAGTATAATTAAAATTTATCATTAATATTTTTTGTTTCCCATTTTCAGTACAAACAGGAGGAGGCGTTTCACGCGAAGAAGAACAAGAAGATCGTTATTTACACCGGCTTCAAAACCATTCGACGGATCTTCAATAGCATCACCAGCAGTAACATCAGCAGCAGCAGCAGCAATAGCAGGAGCATCGGTTAACCGACGAGGATGCCGCGGTCGACGATAGCGACACGGTCAGTGAAAATCTCACTTATATTGAATTACGGGCGGAAAACTCGCGTAAATTTCAAAAATTTGAAGTACTAGGTAGGAAGGCGACATTCGCGATACGTCCTCTCGCGGAAGATGCTAGTGATATCGTAAATTATTTAGAAAACGCATTTCGCGAAATCCACACGTATGCGATACGTTTGAGCGGACCGGGCGATTACGTGGGGTTATCCTTCGATTCGACAAATTTATCGCATGGCCCGGCAGGTCTTTCGTTTCGTCCGGCGCGAGACTTGACTCACGAGGACATATGGAAACTCGTGAGTTCGGTAGCGCAAAGCGCCGGGGGTTTCGATATCGCGATGGATTTCACTATACGCGTTTTTAACGTAGCGGTACCTTTGGGGCGAGGGGGATCAAATAAATTAACACGAAAAAGCGTCGCGAAATGCTCGATTTTACAAATAAAAAATTCCGACAATCTATGCCTTTCTCGCTCCCTCGTAGCGGCGAGGATTTACTGCGAACGTGGTACTCTGCGCACGGGAGAATTGCAGGAACGGTGGGAATCCGTAAGATACTCGACTTCTTCGTTACAGCATGAGTTGGCGATTGAGTTAACGAGGAGCGCGGGTATCGTGATCCCCGAGGTTGCGGATATAATGAAATCGAGCGTTTTCAATGGTGTCTCGCCGCGGAAAATATCGCTATAATAATTTATAATTTTAGTAGTTTTGGCCGAGGTGAAAAACCGAGGTGCGACAGTCGCGCATTACTCGCCTCCTTCGGACGCGAACCTTCGTATACATTAAATATAATGTATTACGAGGATTCGCGTCATTATAACCCTATATTAAATTTAAGAGCTGCAGGCGGTTCGCGCGTCGGTTACTGCGAAACATGCAACGAGGGCTTTCGAAACGATAGGGGACATGCGCAAAAAAATGCCCTCGTTGTCGCGCCTCACCTCCGTGCGTAAATCGTGATAGAGAAATAATTAAGTGCGAAGCGTGTAATCATACTTTTTCGGTAATTCTTGTTTCGAGCGTCATCGAGCGGAAAAATCATATAACGGAAAATCTCGCGCAAGCATATGTAATTCCGTTAAAATTTGTAGCGATTGCGGACGATTTATACGTGCAAACACGGTACATAAATGCGACACGGTCTTTTGTAAAACATGTCGTTCGTTACAATCGAATTACAATCGAATCATCTATGTTTCATGCGCCCTCTTGCTCGTAAAGCTAGTGATCCCGGCGAGGGTACAAGTACCCTGATAAAACGAGCAGAAAAAAAGGTGTGAAAATGAAAATGATAACGTTGCGATGAACGAACAAACAAACGGTCGTGTCGCGTTTATATTTTACGATTTTGAAACGCGGCAAGACGAGACGCTCGTAGGTACCGAAAACGTGAAAATTCATGTACCGACTCTTTGCGTAGCGCAACAAATTTGCATGTGCAAACGAAGACGACATGACGGTGCGATGCCGATGGTGCGGAATGCGCGAGTTCGTATTCCGTCTCGACCCCGTGAAACAATTTATCGATTTCGCAACGCGAACGACAAAATGTTTCAAACAAATTATTTGTATCGCGCATAATACGAAAGCGTTCGACGCGCAATTTATCTTAAAATATTTTGTAGAAAATCCGAAAAGCACCCATGAACTTCGCATTATTTTGAACGGAACAAAAATCGTCGTAATGACGGTCGGACATACGAAGTTCATCGATAGCATTAATTATATGCCGATGCGTTTATCCGATTTACCTAAGGCCTTTGGTCTGAGCGATACGTCGAATAAAAGCTGTTTCCCGCACTTATTTAACACTATCGATAACCAATCGTATATAGGATCAATTCCCGATGCTAAATATTATTCTCCCGATCACGATGTCGCCGGAAGAACGCGAAAAGTTCCACGCATGGCACGCGAAAATGGTTCGTGAAAATTATATTTTTGACTTTCAACGCGAAATTATCAGATATTGTCGAAACGACGTAGATATCCTTCGACGAGCGTGCATGAGTTTTAGAAAAATATTTTTAGAACGTGGAAACGTGTGTCCGTTTGAGGAATGTACGACTATCGCCTCCACATGCATGAGAGTTTTTCGTAAAAACTTTTTGCGTGAGGAGGAAATAGGAGTCATTCCGTCGAGCGGTTACAGAAAGGTTGACAGGCAATCGCACAAAGCTCTGCAGTGGCTGGTGTGGATGGAACGCGAACTCGGACATCCCATTATCCAAGCGGGGCGAGGCCGCGAATATAAAGTCGATGGCATGCCCGTTGATGGATATGACGAAACGGTTACGGAAAATGGTTTACGACGCTGGGTGCTACAATTTCACAGTTGTTTCTGGCATGGGTGCCGTTCGTGTTTTAAAGTAAATCGCGATAGTACGCTTTCGTCTGCGAATCGCGGGGATACGATCGACGCGCGCTACGAACGGACGCTCGCGATGTCATGGCGTCTTCGTAAACGTGGTTACCACGTGATGGAGAAATGGGAGTACTCCTTCGACCGAAAAATTTCGAATAATAGAAAAATGCAGAATTTTCTTAAGGATCATCCGTTGATAAAGAACACTCCTCTCGATCCTCGCGAAGCGTTTTATGGTGGACGCACGGGAAATATCGTCACGCGATACGAAGTTTCAGGTACGGAAAAAATACGTTACGTCGACGTATGTTCTCTGTATCCTTTCGTATTGAAAACCGGCGTTTTCCCGATCGGGCATCCTAAAATTTATGTAGGGCAAGAGTGTTCTTCGTTAATCGGGGTATCACCAAATTATAATTTCAACTCGGTCGAAGGTCTCGTGCGATGTAAAGTACTCCCACCACGTGATCTCTTTTATCCGGTACTACCGTATCGCGTACAAGGTAAATTATTGTTTGCGTTATGTCGGAGTTGCTGCGAAATGTTCTCACAAGTTGAGTGTACTCACGAGAGCCCGGTGGATCGAGAATTCGAGGGTACCTGGGTATCTTGTGAATTTGTGTGGCAAAGCCGTCGAGAAGGGTTATCTCGTGACACATGTGAGCGAAATTTGGGAATATAAAGTCGCGCGATACGATAGCGATACTCGTCAAGGCGGACTGTTTGCCGAATATATTAATACCTTTTTGCAATTAAAACAAGAAGCGAGCGGCTGGCCGAGCGAATGCAGGGAAGACGCTGACGATGATGCTAAGGAGCGTTACCTTCGGGAATATGAGGAAACCGAGGGTATCATACTCGACAAGCGAAACATCGCACGCAATCCCGGTTTACGTTTGGTCGCTTTGTTTAAATTCATTTTGGGGAAAATTCGGCCAACGATCCAATTTGCCGAATACCGAAATTATAAAATCTCACCAGCAATTTATGACTTTGCTTACGAGTCCTGAGCACGAGATAACCGGTATATTACCCGTAAACGACGAGGTAATATATGTTTCGTGGCGACTCCGAAAAGAGGCGGTCTCCGAAAAGAGGCGATTCTCCGCTTACGAACGTTATGAACGCGGCATACACAACGGCGCAAGCACGATTAAAATTGTACAGTTACTTAGAATTATTGGATAAACGGGTTTTATATTACGACACGGATTCGTGTATATATGTTAGTACCGGCGATCCGAATGAGTATGAACCGCGTACGGGGAATTTCCTGGGCGATATGACAGACGAGCTCGAGAGCTACGGCCGCGGTAGCTACATCGAATCGTTCGTTTCCGGTGGTCCGAAATTCTACGCGTACATTGTTCGTACTCCGTCGGGGTGCACACACGAAACATGTAAAATTAAGGGTATTACTTTAAATTCATCGAATAGCGGGTTAATAAATTTTAGTAGTATTATATGTTAATAGAAAAGGAAAGAACAAGACAAGACAAAGCCGGTCCATCGATAAATCTACATTTCAGTGCAATTCGACGTGAAACGGATAGCGTTTCATGACGTTGTTACGCGAGATGAAACAAAGATATGTTCACCGGTATTGCTTGAAACGTAGATTTATTAATAACCGTTATTCGGTTCTGTACGGTTATGCACCGGAATAAATTTTCTCGTCCTAATCTTTCTTAAATAATCGAATTTTCCGCCCCTAGTCAAAGATTGTAAGAAATTTTTGTAAAATATATTTTTCAGAGAACGAGATGTAAACATAATGTAAATGTGTACATGTGCTAATATTAATTTATATCTTAAGTAAATATTGGAATTTTAAAATTAAGAAGTTTTATTTTTATAAAATTGATTTTCGATTTATTTTAAATAAATCTATAAAAATTATATTTCTTAAAACATGTTTTTTCCCGTAACTCCTTTCCGCCTTCCTTCCGCCATTTAAAAAAATAAACATATTTACATGCACAGAAAAATTTGATTTCTTTAATTTCCTTCCCTCGCTGTATTTTTTATAAAAACGATACCTTTTAGAAATACCTTTAGAAAAGGTAAGAATATATATATAAAACAAATTTTAAAAAAATTTTTCATTTTATATAAAAATATTTTATATTTAAGAAAAATGATTTTATCTTTAATTTTTTAACGCAAACTATATGGCTGGCTTATAACGCTGTTGCTGGCGCGAGCATCTTCGAGGATAAGCTTGCTCACACCGCGGGGGTGAATCAGCTCGCGGTGTTTTTCGCTAGCCCTTGCGAGGGAACGCTGGCGCGAGCGTGGTGAGCTTCGCCGCGGTGAGCTTCCCGGTCGCTGGGATAAGCTCACAGCCCCCTCACAACCATCAGCCTTTATGAAATCGCGCACAGACGCGAATCTGGCATTTCGTAAAATGGATGATGGTGAAAACATTCGTGGACGTCGATAGTGTGCGGTCCCACAGGATGTGGAAAAACGATTTTTGTGAAGAGATTTCTTCGTCATTTATCCAAAATGGCCGATGTACGTTTCGAAAGAATTTTATTACGCGGAGTGGCAGGATGATTATCAACAGCTTCAATACGAAACTCGAGATTTCGTTGCGGCGATCGAATTTCACGAGGGATTACCGCGTCCGGAAGATTATTCTAGCGATCCAGCTCTTCCGAAATTGATAATAATTGACGATCTTATGAGGGCATCGTCTTCGAGCGAAGCGATCGTAGATCTGTTTACCAAGGGAAGTCATCATAAAAATCTCAGCGTAATTCTCATCACACAAAATCTCTTTCATCAGGGGCGCGGACAACGCGACATATCTCTGAACGCGAATTACTTTGTAGTTTTCAAAAATCCCCGGGATCGCGCACAAATTCGTCATTTCGCTCGTCAAGTCTATCCGAACGATCCAAAGTTTCTCGAGAAAGTGTACCACGACGCCACGTCCCAGCCTCACGGATATTTATTGCTTAATCTAAAACAATCGATTCCGGACGAGTATCGTTTTCGCACGAGCATATTTCCCGATGATACAGCGAATTACGTTTATGTAGCGCAGATCCTTTTCCGGAAGTTTCGTATAAAAGTATCGTCCACGCATTCTCTCGCGGCAGTCGCGCAAGTTCCTCACGATGAAGAAGAGAACGTCGTCGATTAATGTGAGAAAGATCGCGGAATGCTCGATCGGTAAGAAAAATATCTGTCTTCTCGAAGCGCTGTGTTATTCGAGCAAAAATCAGCGCGCCTCTTTCTTACGCTGGGCAGACGAAAAATTCATTTGCTGTATCTGTGAGTGCATTTTCAATACTCTCAAAGGTAACGTTCCGCTCGAACGCAGTGAAAAAAGTCGTCTAAGCAGATATAAAACAACTTTGCGTCACTTAGCGAGAAAACGTAATTGGAAAAGTAAGAAAAAGCTATTATTACAGCGAGGCGGATTTTTACCGTATCTTATCGGGCCTATACTATCCTTCCTATTTTCACAAATTATCGGAGGGTAGTTCGAGAGAAAAGAAATCGAGTTATGGAAAGGGCAAAAAAGATGGTCTTGATTTCCACGGATCTCGAAAGAATGCAACAACGGTTCCAACAACAACATCCGGTAATAGGCACGACGGAAAACGCCGCACGACAGAATTTGGAGATGATACAGGGAGAAAATTTAAATTCCAAACACCCGGCACGCCTTTATCACAACTCGATTCAGATATGAACAGGGTTCTTAATTCACCCACTCCGCGCGATGTAAGCGAGAAATGGAAATTGTATAAGGAAGTACTTTGGCGATATCTTCATTTTGATAAAACGCAAAAGGAAGATTCGACGCATAACGCCGCCGATGAGAACAATTCAGATGCGCGGGAGGGAGACGTAGCGGAACAAGCGCGCGAATCACCGAGCAAATCTCCTCATCTCGAAGAGTACGTAAGTAATACACTACGGACCGAGTCTTTGCGTAGGCGCGAGCGGCAAAGCGTCGAAAAAATATTAGAAAATGTACCGAAAAGTTTTCGTGCCAAGGCACGTTTACTTTTGAAACATTTGATTGATAAAGCAGTACCCGCGAGAATTACTTGGAACGAAGAAGGAATCGTAACTATCGAGGATAACGTTATAAAAGATTCGAATATCACGGAACTGATAAACGATGCGATGCGCGAAAGAAAAACCGTGAAAGCAATAGGAAGAGATCAGTTTGCACGATTACTGCGTACGACGAACACCTCGGCTGTACTCATAGAAAATAAGGAATTGTTAGCAACCACATTTGTCAAGATATTATCACCACCACGAGCGAGTTCTACCCCGAAAATACCAAGAAAACTTTCAACAACGACGACGACGACGACGACGACGACGGGAACGAGGAGGGTACGACGCATGAGAAAGGGAAAAAAACGCAAGACCGAAGAAGAAGAGCGAGCGAAGTGCGCATTATTTCTTTCGCCGCGTTTTCGTAAAGATAATATCCCTATAACCTTCGTGAAAGATTCTCGACAGGCAAGAAAGAGACGCTTACTCGATTGGAGTGAATTGAAATGACCAGGCTTGAAAATTTGTATTACGATCCAGCGCACTATGCGGGGTATTCGGCAACGGATAACTTGTCGCGTGCCGTTAAACCGAATTTCCCTCGTAAAGAAGTAGCTCGCTGGCTCGAATCGCAAGACGCGTACACACTACAGCGCCCCTCGAGGCGAAAATTTCCACGATTATGTTACAACGTGACGAATATCGACGATCTGTGGGAGGCCAATTTGATCGAACTCCGTAGTCTCAAGAGTTATAACGACGGATTTTCTGCTCGTGATTATTGACGTACTTAGCAAATTCGTCTGGGTGGAACCGCTGCGGGATAAAACGAGTAATTGCATGACAAGGGGCTTCCAAAACATTCTCTCGAGAAATGGACGAATGCTCGTGTACTTACAAACCGACAAGGGTAAAGAATTTACTGCACGCCCGTTGCAAGATTTTCTGAAAGAAAGAGACATACGTTATCGCGTAACTCGCAATCCAGACATCAAAGCCGCTGTCGTTAAACGCTTCAATAGAACGTTGAAGGAGCGAATGTGGCGCTATTTTACGCATAAAAATACGCGACGTTACATCGATGTGTTGCAAGATATCGTGCGCGCTTACAATCCGTCATTCGTCCATCAGGATGCAACCGGTGGCCGTTACGAGAGAAGATGCCCGCATCGCACGCGAAAATATGAACGGCGTAGGAGGGGAGAGAAGGATGCGGCGGTAGTAGAGCGAAAGGCTAAATTCGATGTTAACGATCTCGTACGTGTCAGTAGAGCGAAAGCCACTTTCGAGAAAGGATACGAAACGCGGTGGAGCGAAGAGATATTTCGAGTTTGTCACGTTCTCCATTGGCGAAAACCCCTCGTGTACGAATTGTGTGAATTATTGGATGAACACGTCGATGGGATTTTTTATGAACAAGAATTAGCACGGGTCAATAAAAACTTAGCGAAAGAAGAGTTTATCGTCGATCGTGTGATAAAGAGCAGAGAACGCGGTGCTAATAAACAGCTGTTAGTTAGCTGGCGAGGATATCCCAACAAATTCGACAGTTGAATCCCCGCTTCGTGTTTAACTTTTCTCCAAGATGGAGGAGGAGCAATTTTTCATGGTTCTTCCAAGCGATAGCAGTAAGAAGTATTTTCCGGGAAATACAACCTCTTCTTTCACCACACAATTACTTCACGGTGTACATTTATTCGGAGAATAGGAAGTCGCGCTTAGCGAGATTCAATTTCCCTCCAGTCTCTTCCATGTACGTCGAGGAGATAATAAGGTTAGATTTGTCGATTTGAAGAACGAAAAGGATGAGAAAAATGCTGATAAGTTTACGGTGAAAGAATTGCACTTACAGGCAGGGGTTTATGAAAATACAGAGGAACTTATCTACGCGATTAATAAAGAGTGCAGACGCGCCGATTCGCATTTTACTTTCGAACTACAAAAAGGCTCAGATGGTAATATCCGTATAAGCATCGATTGTGACGACAACTGTACTCTCGTTCATTATATAAATCTGCTAGCTAATATTTTTCAAATATTGAAGATCAACACCGATGATACCGGCACAATTTACCGTCACAAGTTACCTAATTCCAGCGAATTAACACCGTTTTTGAAACGCGGTTATGCCATCGGTAATGCACGCACAGTATCTTTCTAGACTGTAGAACTCTGTAGCCTATGGCACGGTATCCCTGAAAAAATGTACGTTTATTGCGACATTTGCGAGCCTTATATAACCGGCGATACGCGGAGTCCGCTTCTTCGAATCGTTTCAATCGATACACCCGGCTGTAATTACACGTACGGAACGAATCTGATAAAATATTTCCCCACTCTGCAATATACTCCATTGCGTCAAACAAAATTCCGTAAAATTGAAATAGATATAAAAGATCATCGTGGAGAAAAAATACATTCGAATCCGGAACGCTGATAGCGACATTACACTTTAGACGTGTCCGTTAATTATCATTTGCGATGGAAAGTCTCGGAGCTTTGAGAAAAAACTAATCACCCCATGGAATACGACGAGTATTACGAAAGACAGAACGGTGGAGGTAGGGGAGGAGGAATTCCTCGAATTTTCGTCGGTTCACCCTATCAACGTGGTCACGGAATCGGGAATTTCCTCGGAGGATTATTTAGAAAGGCACTTCCTTATCTAAGCAGGGGAATACGTGCATTTGGGAAAGAAGCTTTACGCGCCGGAATTGGCGTGATAGAAGATGTTGAAAACAATACTCCGTTCAAGGAAGCTCTCAAACGCGACTCAAGGAATCGGGTAGAAATCTCAAGAGAAAAGCCAGAGAAAATATAAGCGAATTAATGAAGGGATCGGGACATATAAAACATCCGCAAAAATGAGCGTGCCTCAGTTTCCCTTTGGAGGGCACAACGCACGCACCGGGAGAAGTTCTGTTCGTAAACGTAGACGAGTCGGTAAAAAAAAGAAATCGACGAAAATCGGCGTGAAAAAACGAATAAAAAATCATCGAAAAGGAAAGCAGCGGCGAAAAAAACTAAAAAGCCGATGAAACATCGACGAAATAGCGGGAAAAAGCGCACCGTATCCGATATATTCGCTTAACTAACGCGAGTGTGAATCGTAAGTTTGAGAAATATGTCTTTTCTTCATACTCACTCGAGCGAGTGTTTAAAGAGTGAGCTCGATTTTTTCAGTTTACCACCTACTCAAACGAGTATCGAGAGTTCACAATGGATTTATTACAAACCGGTAACTTCGCTCGCGGACGACGCAACTATAGAATTCGTCGTACCCGGATACGGAGAAGATTATCTAGATCTCACGCATACCATGCTAAGCCTTCGCGTACGAGTAGAAAGTTTACCCGGCCCTGGAACAGCGGCAGGAGGAAACAAAGTAAGCCTTGTAAATCATCTACTACATTCGATGTTCAACCAGATCAATGTATACTTCAATCAAAAACTCGTATCACCCCCGAACAACGTCTACGCGTACCGCGCGTACATCGAAACATTGTTAAATTATTCTTCACCGACAAAAACTTCCCATCTGACTTCTTCTCTCTGGGACCCGGACGAGCCCGGTCATATGGACGCGCTATTAGAATCGGGAACCCCAAATCAAGCTCTCGTAAGAGGCGCTCGATACGTCCAAGGAGGTCGTTCGCTGGATCTAATAGGCCATCTTCATTGCGACGTCTTTAATCAGGATAAATTTTTAATTAATGGGGTAGAGGTTAGAATGAGACTGACTCGTTCGCTCGAGAGATGCGTTTTGTCTCATGGAAGCCAACTCAACGTCGAAAATATGTATTCTAGATGCTAGTTTGCTCATAAGAAGAGCAAAAATAAGCCCCGGAGTGTTACTCAATCATGCGAGAATGTTGAGTCAAAACAACCGTCAAGTATCCTCTGACACGAGTCGAAGTTAAAACGTTCACGATTCACGCAGGAGTGATAGGAGAATCGATTGATAACGAGATACTCAGCCAGCTTCCAAAACGCGTAATAGTCGGTTTCGTCGATAACAAAGCGTTTAACGGCGATAGAAAGCTAAATCCATTAATTTCAAAAATTACGGTATAAATTTCTTCTCGTTATATGCCGATGGCGTGCAAATTCCGAGCAGACCGCTGCAACCAAATTTTTCAAAAGACGAGCCGCTCTACATCGAGGCTTATAACACCCTCTTCTCGGGAACTAGCATCCATTTTCTAAACGAGGGGAATTCCATAAGCAGAGAAGATTATGCCGATGGATTCATGTTTTTCGCTTTCGATCTCACTCCCGATCTATCGGCAAATTGCGCAGGACATTGGAATCTTCTCAGACATGGAAGTTTACGATTAGAGGTACGATTCGAAAAAGCGATTACAACAACGATTAATTGTATCCTTTACGCAGAGTTCGAAAACGTGATGGAAATCGACTCTTCGCGTCAAGTCATTGTAGATTTTAGCGGATAAAGACAATGGTGAGAAACCTCACCCCCATTGTGGTCACTCTTTATATTTACTCGAATTACAACGGAAAACAGCTTCAGTTTTACTCGACACATGAACTACGCCGCTTCAAAAAAAAGCATATTCTACATCATGGATATAATCGTCGATATACAAGGTTTCCGTGACATCGAGGGAAAGTTTATACCGAAGGAAGTTGTGCTCATCGGGGTTAACAAAACTTTCGTAGATTGGATTGTGATGCCACCGTTCACCGAATTATCCGAAAAATCGAGAAAAGAAAACAACTGGCTCTCGCAAAACTTCCACGGTATCGAATGGATTGACGAAACAGCCGATTCCGAACATTTCATAGTGGAACTACGTGAAATTGTACGACGGATACGTCACATATACTATATAACAAAGGCCGTGAGAAAGTACTTTATTTGCAAAAGACGCTCGGCAGAAACGTATATAATCTAGAAGGAATCTCTCCCGCATTCAAAAACCTAGCGGAAGACGAGGAACATGAATTACGCTGCGGTCATCATGGATTTCATCGAAATTCTAACAAATTTCGTTGTGCATTACGCAATACGTGCAAACTGAAGTACTGAATGCAATCGCAAGAAGGCAGTTGTGACTCGAGCAACGATGATTCTTTTATCGATGAAAGCTTCAATGACTCCGATACAGAAAGCGGAGTTTTTACGATAAAACAAAATTTTCCGAATCTCCTTAGATGGAGAAGTAAGAGCAATCTCTTGGAAATAGAACAAGCGGAGTGCGAACAAATGAAAGCGGAGAAAGAAGAGCTATCCAAACTCGCACATGAAAAAAAGGAGACTTCTACCGTAGAATCCAAGCAAGAGGATAAAAATATAGCGACACCAGAGAGGGGGGAAATAACTCGTCTCCCCTTTCTACGAGAGATAAATTCGCTCGAAATCTTACGGGCGCTGCGTCATCTCAGTGTCGGACATGCGGATGTGTATCCTGCCGACAGAATCCCGATGGTGTGGACGAAGTCGACGGCCATCATCGTGAACACCGATAATCACGATCGCCATGGACAACACTGGGTTGCCTTCTACATAGACAAGCATGGAGAAGGTATTTATTTCGATAGCTGTGGACTATCTCTCTTGGATTCCAGATTCAATCTACGACTTCAACGAAACTCTACTACCCAGATGGAACATCATGCGTCTACAGGGCATATTTTCTCAGACTTGTGGACAATATTGCTGCGTATTTCTTTATTATTTGTCCCGTGGTTATAATCTTAAACAATTTCTCGAAACATTCAGCGAGGATTACGAAGATAATAATAGATTAATTGTACAATTATTTCATAAAATCTTTTTTCATGGAAAAAGTAAATACGATAAATCTCATATAACGTGCTGTCATATACAAACTTGTACTTTTAAGAATAAGTAAATATTAAAAAACACTATTATGAAATGATATGTACAATAATGTATTACATAATAATAATAATAAACTTAATGATTTTGTAACTTAAATTCTAGTCCCCTTATTTTCCCTCCAACCTAAAATTAATCCTAGCTACATTATTTCAAGCTAGAAATATCTAAAACATTTTGCAGACATTGTGTTTGTCATAGGATAAGAGCTTCGTATAACTCTGAGGTCGTTAAAACATCTAAAGTGAACTTGTTCCTGTTTTCCCCATCGCATTCCATTCTTCGCTGGTCAGGTATCCCCTTCAACACCGTCATCCTTCTTGTCGCCATTTTATCGCATCCTCGATCAGACCCCGGAACAAATTCTCCTCAGGTGTCCGCCATCTTTGCACACGCCATTTTGTCGGACCCCGAACGGCCCCAGACACTTTCACCCCCTCCTCCTATCTTTTCGTCTAGCATTTCGACAACCAATCACACCCTGGGCAGCTTTGGGAGCATCCAATCACGCGCGTGGGCAACTATGGGAGCGCCCAATCACACGCCGGGCAACTATAGGAGAATCCAATCAGAACGCACCACTAATTACCTAATTATCTCCGGTCACGCCCCTTAGCCAATCAGAAATCGCTCCATTTCCACGTGGAGGCCCTATCTTGATAGCTGGAGGCCATGCCCCTGGCGCCAGTGGGAAAGTGATGGGGGTTTATTTTGACGCCCCATAGCAGTCCACATACTAGTAATGTTTCTATTGATCTATCAATTGACAATATTGCTAAACACTGGGGAGACATCCCTAAGGACAAATTTTTGAGTGCAGTCTCGTTTGTCCTAAATTCAATCTTTGACAATGTAATTTACAAGCAAACCTTTGAAGCACCCATGGATTCCCCATTGTCACCGATTATAACTGATTTAGTATTAAGAAATTTGAAAAAGAGCGTGCTTGGACCCGTGTTGAGGCCCATTTATCGTTTTCTTTTTATAGATATGCCGATGATATCGCAGTGGCCATTCCTTTCCAATTGATTGATGAAATTCTTGGAAGGTTGAACTCATACCATCCTAGATTACAATTTACTGCTGAAATGGGGGAGCGAGATAAATTTTCTCGATTTGACTTTAAAAGTTTTAATAGGAACATTGAAACATTGGTTTCGTAAACCTATATTCTCAGAAAAGTACTTCAATTTTCACTCTCAGCACTCTCTCGCCCAAAAAGAGGCACTATTGCTAGATTCGTCGATAGAACGTTTTTTTTATTATCTCACCCGAAATATCATCAAAAAAACTTGAATTTAGTGATCACTATTCTGTTAATAAACGATTAGCCTCTCAACTTTACAATATTACATTCTTTGACAATATTTATTAAGATTAAAAATTCTATTTGAATGAGATGATAGATTAAGCATGCCAAATACAACAGTGAAATCATAAGAAACAAAATGGTTTACTTTACCTTTTGTTCCGGGAATTGCGACCAAACTCAAAAAAATTGCTAATGATTTCAATGCAAAACCCACGTTCCTTAATATAAATTGAGAGACATGATCAGAGTTCGCTAAAACGCTCTACCAGCACATTCCAAAAAGAATGTATACAAGATCTGCTGCAACAATTGCGATGCGTGTTATGTCGGACAATTATGAGACAATTAAAAACAAGACTGCATAAACACCAAAATCATATACGCAAAAACACAAATACACATTCAGTCATTACCGAGCACAGATTAGACTACGACCACAAAGTTGACTGGAACGATATGAATGAAATTTACAGAAACCACTGATTTCAGAAATGCTTTTTATTAAAAAACAAAATAATAGTCTAAATTTCGTCACAGTCACAGTCTGATATTGAATTCTTGCATCACGCATATGTTTTCTTCTTGAACAAGCTGTAATCTCGGTTTTGTTTTGATTGCAAGTTAAATTTAAAAAAGTCATTGCGCTCAGTTACTGCTTGAAGCTCAAGCTCTGTGCGATGTGCTGCTCGGCGCGAACTGTGCCGTACTCCTGCACGTGCTTTCTCCGTTTTAGTGTGAACTGTGTTCATTTGATAATTGACAGCCCTTAATGACCATTGTCTTGTTTTCTTTAAAGATGACATATATATGTACGGTATAATAATTATTAATTAACGATTTTATCATCGGTGGGTTTATCAGATGAATACAGGATCTTATCTTTATTTTTATATCTTTATATTCATTGAAGATAACTCAAACTTGAGTCCAAACGTCTGTATTATATATTAAAGTTTGTAATAAAGAGTGTTAATTGCGCACTGTAAACAGCGTTGATTCTTATTTGTCTTAATTTTTTACATTAATTATTTTTCTTTTTAAATTTATATATACGAATTCAGGAAAAATTACTTATATCTCGAATCACGTGCTATTACTTTTAACGAACTTGCAATGTAAGAACTCAAAACTATAACTTAATTATTTTCTCTTTAATAAATCGATAATCGAATCTTTGAAATTTTTGCGTTCAAAAAATTTAAAGTGATTTTGATTTTTCATAAAAGAAAATTAGTTTTTCATTTTCTTACTGCAAGTTGTGGCTTGCATGAAACAGAATATTTAGTCTTTCAGCCTTTTTTTTAAACTGTAAAGAAAGAAATAGCATTCCAAAAATCATGCAAATCATTATATATCATGCAAATATTATTCTTTCGCTGAAGATAGTTCAAAGAAGAACTGAAATGTTTAAATTCGACTTATGCACAGTGAGGTATTTATATTGAAAAATTGGCCAAAATTATTTTTTGACTCTGTTTACATCCAGCCCAAGATAATTATTTTTAAAGAGAAAATATGGATGGGCTAGGAAGAACGCTCCAAAACCCTCTCGCAGGTGGGCGCGCTGGAGCGTTCCTACGAGTCGGACGCACCGTGCAGATCCACGAGTGCGAGTCAACGTCTTGAGAAAGACGCTATGACTCCGACTGCGTAACGTGCGTCCGTCTATAATTTAGGCAAGAGAATTTAATCTCTTTTGCCAGGGATAGGATCATGTGCGAATCTTAGGATAGCGGGGAACGAAAGAGGGAGAAAATATAATAATTAAACGTCAAATAAATTGAATTTTACATATAATTGATAATTTTAAACGAATACAATTTTAACAAAACTACAAAGATTTACGTGATCATTACTTCTAAGTTTCAAGTACATTTATTTAAGATATATTTACATTTAATGGGATTTGTTCGTATGCGTGTGCGTGTGCGTGTGCGTGTGCGTGTGCGTGTGCGTGTGCGTGTGCGTGTGCGTGTGCGTGTGCGTGTGCGTGTGCGTGTGCGTGTGCGTGTGCGTGTGCGTGTGCGTGTGCGTGTGCGTGTGCGTGTGCGTGTGCGTGTGCGTGTGTGTGTGTGTGTGTGTGTTTTTATGATGAATTACGGAGGAGTGTAATCCTGATCTTCTTCCGGGGGAGGAATTTTTAAATCCCGATAGAGGGAAGGTTCTTCCAATAGGTCAGGAGGAAAAGAATATTCTTCTTATTCCCAGGGACTTGGAGATAGGTCGCTAAAATCTAGAAGGGGTGGTTGCGATGGCGATTCAGGCAAGTAACTGGGCGCTATAGGAGAAAAGGAGCAATTCAGGGGTTCGAAGGGGACGTCGGGGAGAGGGCAAGCAGAGAGTTCGAGGAGAGATTCTGGAATGGTTCGATTCGTATAACCGCGGTTCCGCGGTTTTTGTGAAATTCTGGTTCGATTCTTTCATGATGTTAATGGCCGCTTGTCGAGCCCGTCTATTTCGCCGATTTCTCAAACGTTTAGATCGTGGCGATTTCGAAGTCAGTGCCTTGGATTTCACTAGGAAAACAAGTGAGTCAGTAAGGAGAGAAGAGAGGAGTATTAAGAAAAAAAGATTTGCCGATTATTCGGCTACCATGAACCTTCCAGGGCCTTTCTCGAAATTCGGAAACCCTCGAGGTCCACAGTGGTTAGTAAAAGTAGAAAGAAAGAAAAATTTGCCGATTATTCGGCCATGAACCTTCCAGGGCCTTCCTCGAAATTCGGAAATCCTCGCAGATAAAAAGGACGTGGAGGAGAAATAAGAGAATATAAGGAGAAGAGACTCGAAAAATTGTTATTCGAGAATTATGTAAATTAAACTTATTGTTACTTAGTTGGCAGGAACTTGGAAACCGAAGGGGCGATGGTAATGGAAGCGGTGTCGCCAGGAACACTTGCTCACTGTTTAATTAAGCTATGCGTTGACACCAAGTGTATAATCGAATGAAAAAAAAGAACCAGGTCGAACTGAATGAAAGGAACAAGTGCTCTCGTGCCTTTAAGGGCGCTATATGTGATTTCGTTGAAGAAAACATCTGTACATTTGTTGTTCTTCCGCGATTAGGATAATAGGGATTATCCGCTTAGCCGAATTCTAGTAACCGATCCCCGGAAGAGATCAGTTGCGTAATCGTCGCGATGTAACAACGTAACAGAACATGCGTTATCCGTTTATCCGCTTAATTAAATTCTATAATATATCTTTCACCTTTTTTAGTGTTGGAAATTTTTCTACCGCTTGTAATTTGTTGGAATCAAGTATCTCAACTTGTATCCCACTTTCCGTAATAATATGTCCTAGATAAATAACTTCTTTTCTGAGAAGCGTTTATCCGGTTGCAACTTAAAATTATGGTCTCTCAGTCATTGTATTACTTCAGTTAGTCATATGTGTTGGTTCAATGTTGCACTGTATGTTACTATATCATTGAGATAAACTAGATATCTGAGTCCTTGAATCCCGGTTAACACCGAGTTCATCATCGTTGGAATGTAGCGGGCGCGTTTTTAAGTCCGAACGGCATTCTATTAAATTCATAGTATCCATACGGTGTAGAAAAAGCCGTTTTACTTTTATGTTCTTCCTTCATTGGAATTTGATGGTATCCGGATGCGAAATCTCATGTTGAAAAATACTTTGCATTTCCCAACTGATCTATGATGTCTGTTATATTTGGTGGAAAGGAATCTCCGATTATTAAATCATTTAATTTTCGATTATAATCTACTACGATGCGTAGTTTTTGTTTTCCAGCATTCACTTTTTTGGGTACTACTAGCAATGGCGTATTCCATTGACTGGTTCTGTGACGTATTATTCTGTTATCTAACATTTTTTTAATCTACCAACTCGCTCTGGAGTACTGATCGTGGGGATTCGAGAGAATATACATGTATATATGTATATTGTAATATATGGATATATATGTATATCATTGTATTGTTGACGTGTTGTTCTAAACACGTTATTGCGATAAATATCATCCCATGTCTCTGTGTCGAAAGGATAAGATACCTGTCCGGTAAGCAGGAAATCCAGATTCAATTCCTGGCTGAGGTGATATTTTTCGCAAAATAATTACGAATTTTCATGACTGATTTGTGATCGGGCCCCGCCGTGACGCACACCCTCCCTTCTTATTTGGGTTTCGATTTACTTCTGCCTATGTTTCTCCGGCAATCTATAGGGTCGTACATTTACAGGCGCGCTATCGCTACATGTATTTATTTCATGTGCTATTGTCGTAGCGTAAGTCAGTGGATCGTTCTCCACGTGAAATATATCGCAAAAGTCAGAGCATATCTGCGTTAATGCCTTCTTTTTCTCGTGATTTAGATGTTCTGTTCGTAACAGTTTTTGTAAGTATTCCTGCTGTGACTGTATATTACGGCCGTTGCTCTCGTATAACGTGAGAATCTCCGCAGCGTCACCCAGCTGCACGGCGTCTAACGTTACGCTCGGTGTAATGTAATTTCAATAGTTTCGGTAGTTGTATTAATTATATTTATTGGACAAATATAATCATCGGGTTCTACCAGGCAATTATCAATAAATACTCCTGGTTCAATTTCTTCGAAATTTTCACTATTCCACTCTGACTTCCGAGCTAGTAATACTAGTAATAGCTTGTACAATGATTTCACTGCGAAACGTTAAAATATACTTCTTGTGAGGATGCAATTTTAGATTTATGCTTCTAATTCGCAATATTTCTTTTGCATGATCATATTTTGCTTGTTATTTCTTTAAGAAATCTATACCGAGAATTCCTTCGTAAGCGACCGGGAAGTCATCTTTTATTATATACATGATGTGTCTTATTTCCTCATTTCCGAAGACAATCGTAGCTCGAATCTTATCGAGGATGTGAATCTTGTGTCCTGTCACGCCGGTGAGAGCTATTCGTTCCTCTCATACTGGCTTAGTCTCTTTTAAATTTCTTACTTTAACAAGTGCTAGGGTAGCAACAAGTGTTAGGGTATCCAACAAAACATCCATTTTTCCTTTTTTCATTTTCCTTATTGGCAAGGTTATCAAATTTAGAGTAGCGCTGACTCGTGTCTTGCAAGTTATCTGAGCTACTTGATGCTCTCACGCGGCTCGCGTTCTCTTTATTTTTCTGCTTTTCTTCTCTTCTTCGCTACTACTAAATGACAACTCTGCGTCTTCTTCGCGCGTCTTGTTCTCTTCTGTAGTATTTATTTGTCCTCTCGCTTCTTTCTCTTGTCTCGGTCGTCTCACTTGCTTTTTCTCTGATTCATTGATTTTCGACCAGCATTCTTTTTCATCGTGCCCCGTTTTTTTACAATTTACACAGTATTTTTCTATAGCGTTTACGCCAACAGGTTTTTCGGCTCTAGGTAAAACAAATTGGTTCATATATCTACTAGTTCTACAGTTTTGTCCGATATGTCCGATTTCTCCGCATTTTTAGCATTGCAGTAATTTATTTTCGCGGGCGTGCTGTATCGCTTTCGCATGCCCGAAATTTCCCATTAGTCCGTTAAATTTCTCTTTCGCGCTCGCGCCAGCATCTTGTAGCGTCGTGTAATGTTGTGATCGTACTAATAGCTTAATATTGCCAGCAACCCGAATTGGAAATTGCATAGAGCTTGCTGCTGTATGGTTTCCAGGATCGTTCGTTTACTTTCTATTGCATTATTTCGACCTTCTATCATGGACTATAGCTCCATAGCTAGTTCGTCTGTACGCAGCCCGAACGCTCTTGCCGATTCTCCGGGTTTTTGTTTCAACCTATTGAACTTTAGTTGCAAGTATGTGATACTTTTCTTGCTAAGATAGCAAATTTCTAACTCTCTTTTCAACTGAGCAAAGTCGTATATCTCGCGTTTGAAAATCAGTCATAGCTCTGCCTTTTAGTTAGTGCACAGTATCGCTTCTTGTAGCGTTCCTTCCTTCATCGGATTTGTATTATATTTTTCATAGCGTACGAAAGTGCGGTGCTTAAGAATTCTGGCAGCTTATGAGAGGTCCCATCAAACTCCGGAATCATATTGCGAACTTTTTTTAATCATAGATATCCCGCTATGATTTCGGGTTCGTATATCTTCGAGTTGTCCATAAGTTATGTTCGTCTATAAGTTATGTCCGTCACGGGGTTGTATCCTATGTGTTCGACGTTCATAGATCAGTTGTGCGAATCGGTTTTTATTATAGTCGAAAACCGATTCGAAACCGAAACTTCTAGTCGATCCATTCGGTCTTGTAGCGCGAATCCCTTCTAGTTTAATATTGATTCTTTATCACTCTTTGATTCTGATTGCTCTACTATTTTGCATGAGGGGCCTGCCGAAACTCTAAAACGTTCTTTCTCTGTGCGGATTATCTCTTGTTCCCCATTCGTCGCCATGAGGTGTACGTAATTGTTGTTCCGCCATGTTTCTACGCTTGGAGTTACGCGAGGCGGTGTAATGTTCTTCCGGATTGAAAATGTTACTTATTAAAAGTGAGTAATAATATTTGACCAGAAGAACCTTCCACCAACGATCCTGCTCAGAGTTCTAACTCCTAAAGTTCGGCGAACCCGACTTTCCCTAAATTTAATCTTGTAATCCATACGGGCTACAACATTTTGGTGGCAGCGGTGGCTAGTCGACATTATCCCAAAGATTCATTTATCTGAGAGGATAAGCGCTAACCGAGCTAGACGCTAATCGTCGTAAGATATTAACGAGAATTCTCTCCGTTGTGAATTTCGGCTCTCGTTTCCTTCAGAACGTATCGTTCTGGGTTGCAGTGTTCGTCTACTAGGTCCAGTATTAGGTTCTCGTCTATGTCGTTAAACGGAAATATTCGCTCAAACTATGTGTGGGTGGAGGCATCGGCTCAGGTAAGCTCTCATCCAAATATCGCGTTTCTAAATTTCGGCGCACGCTGTCGCAGATATCGCATATAGCTTCTTGGACTACACGCACGAGAGTGACAAGACTACGCGCTCTTCGCTTTCGTTCGCCGTGTAACTATGATATATTTCTAATGGGTCGGCTTTTATTTATCTCGCCGACATCGTTCGCTTATATAATTGATTTTTTCACTTACAGTATCGCTGCTAGCTTCATGTTGCTTCGCTGTCGCGTGTTGTTGTCATAGGTCAGTACCTTCCCCGATGTCGCTGATATGCGTTCGCTGGCTGCTCTACCGGGTGCCTTTGTCGACTGGTATCGATGTACATTGGGCGATACTGGCTCGCTGCTCTGCTGCCGCTAGCCAGATAGCTGCCGATAGCTGCTGGATTGTTCTGTCAGCACTCAGCTATTTTCTCATACTCTTTCAATTGTAAGCTTATTATTTTCTGACGGGAGCTTCCTCCGTCCGCCTGTTTTCCACAGATTTTGTAATTCGAGAAAGTTTCTCTTCTGCCTGCAGCCTTGGAGCTAGTACTGCAGGTCTTATAAAAGTTGCCAGAAAAAAATTTTTCTCCTTCTGTCCATTTTGTTTGTTAGGGCTTACCCTATCGATTTCTGCTGGCTCGGTTAGCGCTCCTCTCAGATAAATAAATCTTGGGGATAGTGTCGACTATCCTCATCGCTACCACCAAAATTTGTAGCCTGTATGGGTTACAAGATTGAATTTAGAGAAAGTCGGGTTCGCCGACCCTTAAGAGTTAGAACTCCGAACAGGATCGTTGGTGGAAGGTTCTTCAGATCAAATATTATTACTCATTTTTAATAAGTAGCTGATTTATTAATGGCTTCTTGACAATGTTTCGTGTGAATCTTGCTATTATTGATAACGACTGGCCGTTACAAAGTACGACTGTCCTGCTACATATTGTGACTGCCCGTTCTTGGCGATTTAGCAATCGATTTTATAGTATTTTTGTAGTGTCGCGTTTCATCGCGTTATAACTCTAAATCGGACCATACATGATCAAAGCAGCGCGCGTTCTTCATTTGTGTTCTGCTTTGGAAATTGCAGATTTGCTGTTGCATACTTGCATTAGAAGAAAAAGAGTCTTGAATGGATAAGAAGATATACATATCATTTGGTTTTTATTATTTTTAAATTACAAATCGCTTAGATTTTGTTTTTTAAAAATAGTGGTATATCAAATTTTTTATACAAATGAAATATATAATTTGGCTAAGGTGGACTTGTAGTCTAAGGTAGCTTAATGTTTATAGGACTATAACCTAGCGCCAATTATTGATATCAAATCTTTTATACAAATTTTATACATTATTATAATTATTTGTTCAGTTGACAATGGAAATAAAGTTTTCTTTTTTAAAGAATTAGGGCTAGTATCACTTGGATCAGAATAGGAAGACTTTTTATTGAAAATTCAAATTTTTTTTTAAAGAATTAAAATTACTACCACATATGTTAGAGTAAAAAGACTCTTCAATGAAGATACAAAGATACATGTCACTTAAGTTCTATTTTTTTTAAATGAAAGATATTGTCAGTATTGTATCATATTATTTTATTTTTTATACAAATAATACATATCACTTGAGTTTAGTAAAATAAAATGTTTCTTATAATATACAATTTTTATAGTAAGATATAACTTGGCGCCAGTTATTGATATCAAATCTTTTATACAAATAATAACGACAATGTTTCTTGAAGTATAAATTTACAAATCGGACTTTGTGTAGCAATATCTCCGCTCGTATGTCCCTTTATTTGACAGCTTTTTTACTTTTTTCTAAAAAGGTAATTTTGTAATGTTTCTTAAGACATTATACCGTTAATTCCATAATACCGAATTGTATCTAATTTTAGTCATGTGTAATTATGTCTATAAATCGCCATTGCTCTTGTTAAATATACCATTAATTTACCTAAAACAGTTAAGTAACAGTTAAATAATTTGACAAGAAGTTATGCTAGTTTGATTAAAATTTTATTTATTGATTATTGATGTGCATATATTATGTGCATATATAATTATATTAATGTAAGCTTTTATTTTAATATAAAATGATTCTATATTGTATTTTAATTTACTAATATCACTAACTTGCAATCTGTAAAAAAATATTCAAATTTTGCTTAAATATTATTGTTATCATTACTTTAAACACAATGTGATAGTTAAATTAAATTTATTATATTTAATAAATCATACAAGCACATTTTTGCGTCAATCAATGCATTTGTAAATATAATTAATTTAAATATAAACAATCATGCACGAAAGAAATAATTGAATCGTTTTATCATTATTTTTATCTTACAAGACTAGTAAAAATATTCTGTCTATTTTTGCTGAACTTATGAACTTTATGAGGCAAACTTTAATTGCCTGAAAATAAAAATATCGAAGGTAAAGTAAAAAGTACATTAATCAAAAATACATTTTACGTAGTTGGCGCCTGTCCCTATATGAACTTGTTAGTTCTATTAAATTTACTAAAATTCTAGCGTACATTACTTTACATTTTTCTCTGTGTGGATGTATATACATACATATGCCTTATTTCTTGAAATTTTACAGAAATTAAAAAACAATCTTAAAAAAAGTATGATATAGATTTAAGAAAATAAGTAACTTTTCAGATTATGTGCATTATACAATTTTAATGAGATACATTTTATTTCGTATATAACAGTTTCCATCGTCAACAAATAATATATGATTTACGTGCACAATAAGTTCGAAAATCACTGTTGGGGCAAGGGTGGCTAAGACGCTACATGATTGATATAAACCATTTAATAAACTTTAATACGCTATTAGAAGTTATACAGTTTCTTATTAACAAAAACGCAGAGAACACGAAAGATATATAGATAGACAAGAAGTAAGTATATATTATTAGATATAGAAGATATTAGATAATAGAAGTAGATTGCAGAGAAAGCTAAAATAGCGCCCTCTTTAATAATGACTGGAAGCGCGAGGATTGAATTTATCAACAATCACTGATCTGTTTATATATACGTAACTTCTGAATGACAATATAAGCATGAAAATGATTTTAAAAATTAAATGTTACAAATATTAAACAATAAAAAAACACAGCAATATTAGATGAAGATACAATTTGATTTATCAACATCAAACAGTGATAAATAAAAAAATTATAAATTTTCATCATATGATATTAATAAAACTTCAGCTCTACATATTTTGAATATTTGTTGATTTTGTAATTATAATTATTGAATTAAAGGGATCCTGGACTGAGCAAACGCTAATGAAAACTCACACATATGCACATCTAAACATATATAGATACATTTATGTATGCACTCACATATATATTTCTGTACACACATGTGAACAAATTTTTGTATTGCTTTTTCGTATTACATTAAGTATCTAGTATCTAATTCTAAGAACTCAACATTGTTTCTTCTTATAATCTTCTAGTCTAGTGTTACGTTCGGGGGACTTCACAAATTCTTCTCTTTCGGAGAAAGATAACGGCTGCTAATCAGGAAACGAAGCGCCTCGAACGATCTAGAAAGATCCTAAACAAATATACAAAAATTCCTCTCGAGACACGTCTCGCTATCAAAAAATAATTCTTCGTGAAAGACAGCTTTGTTGGCGCCGAAAGATTTATAACATATTAATAAAATTCAAAATATTAACAAAATCAAATTCTTGACGGATAAGAAACGCGTCGGATCATTCGAGGGCGACACTCCCCAAATTGGTGGGGAAACTAAAGAAACGCCAATCAAGAAGAAGCGATTAGCGGCCGTTGGCGGGCACACCAATGAATAATTAAGGATGTGGAATGGCGGATGAAATTTTCACTAACTAATTCTGTCATTCACTAAGAAATCCGGAAACATAAAAACAATCACAATCCACAGAACATCGCTCCCCTCCTTCCTCTATACTCGCAATTTTTCTAAACTATCATTCAACAGCCAATGCGGAAATTCATCACGCCCTCAGATATTCCCACCCTTCTGGAATCCTTTATAAACCGCGACTTGGAGCGGATCGCTCTCTTCTCTTCGCTCCACACCTTCACGGACGGGACCATTCGAAGCTGTTGCAGAAATATTCCAGTTAGAATCTATGCGCGAAACTTCATTTTCCGTGTGATTCACGATCCAGCCAAGCCACCTCAGCTTTCGTCAACCACCTGCGACCTGCCATAACAAAAGTAAATCCGTCTTTATCATTCTTTTTCGCGGTTGACTGGCTGTTTGGTTCGCAAACTTAAATCTTAACTTAATTGTTTTCTTAAATCACTCCCCACATTTCAAATTGGCAAGCCGCCGTCTGACTCGGTGAAGCTGCCTCCCCCGACTCCTCAACATTCCAAATTGGCAAGCCGCCGATTGACTCGGTGAAGCTGCCCTACCACGATTCCTCAATTCTTTTACCTCTCTCAAATTCACTCCCCCTCTCTTTAACTTACGAGGGTAGTCTGAAAAGTTTTGAGCCTTAACATGAAGATGATGTTACTCGTCAAAACCATTCTAGTACAATAGTATATGCTTTGAAAGACTTTTGTGAAAATTTCAGCCATTTTGGACGCTCAGTTGTTGTTTGACAGTCGTTTGTATCAGTCGATGTCAGTGTTTTTGTAAAAATGAAAAAAATTGAATATCGTGCCGTGATTAAATTCTTACATTTCAAAGGCAATACGCCTGCGCAAATTAAAATCGAGTTGGACGCTGTTTACGAGGACTCTGCTCCATCATTTGCCACCAAAAAGATGGGCAGCTGAATTTAAACGTGGTCATACCAGCTTGGCTGATGATGAGCGTTCGGGACGACCAAAAACTGTGACCACCGCTGATAACATCGAAAATGTTTACCAAATGGTACTGGATGTCGAATCAAGGTTAAAGAGATAGCAGAGGCATATCGAAAGAACGAGTTTGTCATATATTGACTGAAGAATTGGATATGCGCAAGCTATGTCGCGCTTGCTCACTTTGAACCAAAAACGAATTCGAATGAACATTTCCAAGGCCCTGTTGAAGCGGTTCAAGCGAAACGAATCAGATTTTTTGCGTCGACTCATAACTGTAGATGAAACTTGGATCTACCACTACACTCCAGAGACAAAAGAACAGTCAAAACAGTGGACTGCAAAGGGTGAACCTGCTCCGAAAAAGGTGAAGACGGTTCCATCAGCTGGGAAGGTAATGGCGACTATTTCGGATAGTCACGGAATTGTGTGTATCGACTATCTTGAAAAAGGTAAAACAATAACGGGAGCGTATTACGCATCATTATTTGATAAGCTGAAGGCAGAAATTGCAAAAAAACGGCCGCATTTGAAGAAGAAGAAAGTGCTATTCCATCAAGACAACGCACCTGCTCACACTTCGGCGGTCGCCATGGCCAAAATTCACGAACTGCACTTCGAATTGGTTGACTACCCACCGCATTCACTAGATCTGACCCCCAGCGACTTTTTCCTGTTTCTTAAGCTTAAAGTTTCGCTTGGAGGACAGAGATTTTCATCGAACAAGGAGGTCATCGCATACGTAAACACCTATTTTGCGGAGCAAGACACCAACTACTATTTGGAGGGGTTAAAGAGGTTAGAGTATCGATGGGAAAAGTGTATCGACTTAAAAGGAGATTATGTTAAAAAATAAAACTATATTTGACCGAAAAAATACTTGTTTCTATGTTAGGCTCAAAACTTTTCAGACTATCCTCGTAACTCTTACACTTATCATAGTGAACCAAACGAAAGTAACGGCTATCCCGAATAAACAAACGAAGCGGGCATTGCGACATCGTCGGGAGAAACAAAACAAGCGGATTCGTCGCGAAACTGAACACGCCGGGGAACTCGCGGAGTGGTTAATTAAGATAGAACCAAGACTCGCGAATATTTCTTTACAAGACTACGCCACCGCCCTCCGCTCCGCGGCAGAATTTGAGAATCAGTGCACTCCAGAGAACTTCGACGTGGAAAAGTTCTATCAGCTCGTCCGCCAATTTCCTCGCTCTCCCACTCATTCACCACCGAAAATTTTTTACATAAAAAGAAAATTTAAGCCCGACAACCAATTTTGGGAACAAATCTCGAAACATCAACTTCACGATACTATTCCAATGTATATTTCTCGTGATCCTCTTCCCTATCTCGTTCCCAAAAGCTTTCGCAGCACTCCGCCACATCCTCAACCCTAATCCTCCGCCACATCTTCAACCCGATCCCATTAACATACTCGCCATAACCAGCTTTTTGCCCCAATTAGAGCAATTGGGAATCTAGAGACCAGATTTTCGACTATATAAGTTTTTGTAAATAAAAGTTTTGTACCGGATTTTCAACTGTATAAGTTTTGTAAATGAAAATTTTGTACTGGATTTTTAACTATATAAGTATTTTATAAATAAAGCTTTTGTAAACAAAAGTTTTCCATGTAACGAAAATATTCAAATGTACACTCTAACGTTCATCTTCGGTTGCTATTTTATAGACCGTAGAGTTAAAATGTCTGTATTTTCTTCTTTTTATTATTAAATCATAGTTAACCCGAATTGCGTTCCAATTTATTTATTTTAAAAGAAAATCTTGACCCCGAACCATTCTCGGGCCCCTAAAGATCGCACGACGTCCATTCCTGGTTAAAGAGATTCGGTTCTCTGATTTAAAACGGACCATCGATCGTGCTAGCACAGGTAAGGGTTATAGCGTCATCGATGTTGACCCATTCCCTGTGGTCTTAAGGCGCGTTCGACTAGCGGATCGATCCCACGACATCGATCTGGGAGAGCAAAACAGTGCGTCCACCCGAGTTCCCCTTCCTGACCAAAAATATTATCTCTCCTCTCGAACCTCGGACGTAACACTAGCAATATGTTTTATTAGTACAGGCTATTTTTATATAAAGCAAAAAAAATTTTTATATAAAGCAAATATTGACGTGACTTGACAGCTTTGGATGCCATTTTAAAATACCAAATGATAAAAAAAAGTCTGAATTTGAAAAATTTTTCTCGTTTTTGATATTCGAAATTCATATGCTAGACACGTATTAATGCATAACTTTAATTGTAGAAAAGGATTTCTAGATGTATAAAGTTAATAAAAAATGAAAGCAATATAAAAATTACTGCATTTTCTCGATAATACAGACAAATTCAGCATCCCCTTAATAGTTAAATTCTCTGTGTCAAATGTTGTTTTCAAGAAAAGCTCGTAATTTTTTAACGAAGCTACTTTTTTTACAATAATGGAGTATAATTCTGTTACGTTTGCAGATTCTTCAAACATTTTATCCTTCCTAGAATTGCAGCTTATTTGATTTCTGTATGCAAGTATTTTATTCACATTAATAAAACTACCACTAGAAACAGAAATTCTTTCAAAATTGAAATACTTACTTTTGTTATACATGAAACGATCTCACTTCCGCGTACGGATAACTTTCAATCGGTCAACCAGATGTGGAAATGAGAGCGACAGAGGTTGGAGTAACAATAATCCTTTTATTAATATTTGATGTCCGCGATGTGTTGTGACAATAACATTAAATATTGTTTATATGTATTAGTCATGAAGAATTGCGAGAACAATGATCGAATCAATTATCTTGCATGGTATCGATATCTTAAGGCCGCTGTGTATAGCGCGGGGCGTGATACTGCTTGACGCGGGGCGGGCGACGTGCGATTAGAGTGTTGTCGGGCGCGATCAACTGGGGGGCTTCGGAGCACGCGGTAGGCGCGTGATGAATTCCATGGCTATTTCGGAACAACTGATTTTGACATAAGGAATGTCTTCGGGATGCCATCACTCTGACGGAGGGAATCGGGAGCTCCCGATTCGCCTGTTAACTCGTTAACCCAGGTGGAGGTGCGTCGGGTGACCCAACGAGACCAAGGAGTACCCTGGTACTCGGAAGTTATCGAGAGCCATCGGGAGGCACCCCGGTGTTTTTTGAAGTCATCGGAGAGCGCCCTGATGACTTTAGCAGCCGTGTCGAGGTGCTCTTCGGCATGTTTCTTGGAAGGAATTCGAAACGGTGACGGAATGGTGAATCGCAGTCAAGCGTACTCGGCCGTGCTGGGATGCTCCCCAGTACTTCGTGATTAACCTGCTCGATTACGAATTTGGAAGGTTTCTCGGCTTCTCTTTGCATGATGCTGTGCTCGAGATGTCGGAAACGGGACAAGTGCTCTCCATGGAAAGTGAACCCTTTTTATCCGAAATTGACTGCGATATTTTGGTGCGGAACGGATTCGGATTGGCCGATCTCGGGGTTGGGCTCCCCTTCCACGGGGTGATAGGAAATCTGAGGGTAAGGATCGGAAACGGAGTAGGGGTTATTTCTACTTGGTGGCGTGATACTCGGTGCGGTACGTGAAGCACAGCGGTTTTGTGGCGCGATGTTCGGCGCAGTGCGGAGAGCACGCTAACTCCTTGACACGGTGTTCGGCGCGGCGCGAGGAGCACGCTAGCTCCTAGGTGCGATATTCGACGCGGCGCGGAGAGCATACTGGCTCCTAGGCGCGACATTCAGCGCGGGGCGGGCGGTGTACTCCGCGAAGCTCAGCACGTGTTCGAATGCCCGCGTGGATTCTCCGAGATACTTCGGGGAATCTTTTGTTGGTAGGATTAAAAAATGGGTGCAAGCGCCGGTTTACGACGACGAATCGCACTCTACCTGGTGATCGACGGTCCTCGACGGATGGTGGATCGAGAGAAACTCACCACAATGAAGCGAGGGGGTCTCTTTACATGCATATTCAATACCTGATAGGAAGACCTAATTTTTTTATAATTTAGGGATAATACATGAGAAAGTGTTGTTTTAATGTCTTAGATGTCAACTAGAAAATATCGCTTTAGAAAAAAAAAAATAAGAATAGTTTGTGATGTTCATGAATCATGTTTTGTAATAAAAACGTTTTACTTATTAAAATACAAGGGACTAATAATATCGAGAATATGTAATATAACAAGATACAAATGCCAACAATTATTATTGGACTTTTATTACCTATAGAGTAAAGATATTTTAATTAAGTACTAAATTTGATCTGCTTGTCTACTTTGTCCTATTGAATTTAATTTTTTCTTTTTTTTGTTAATGTAGTTGATTTATAGAAATAGAAATAGAAATAGAAATAGAAAGAAATTTTACCTAAAACTTTTTAAACCATCATGAAAGATAAAATAAAACATTTGTTATTCGATATGAATTCCTAAAATAAACTGCAATTCTAATAATAGCCCAATCTTTAAATACATCATACATCAATTGAAAAGTTTTCCACAATATATCAAAAATCCAATGCATTAAGACAATTGTCATTGATTCCCTAAAATCTATTTTAATTCCATTTAATATATCTGCTATGTGTTTTTCATAATTTTTCGGTATCTTTGTAAATTTTACAGAAACTTTTATAGTGCATGAATTTATATCACTTTTGTGCAAGATACAAAACCTATAATTATAATTGCCACTAAACTTTCCATCAAACAGTTTCTGGATTCTTAAGTTGTCTCGAGTAAATTACCATAAAATAAATTTTAAATAATGTTCAATGTTGGCATTTTCATAGACAATTATGTCACCTTTTTTTAAATCTTTTAATTTTCTAAGAAGAGATTGAAATATTTTGTTATAGTCGTACTTTTTAACATCAATTACATAGAAACATTTGTATATTACAAAGAAAAATATATTCGAGAGAAGATGTGCATATATATAAGAGATAAATCTTTTATCGTCGTTATGTACAGGCTTTGATAAATGAAAGTTCATCATAGATTTATGCTGATATACTTTATTTAATGGATCAAAATGCGCTTGGGAATGGCGATCGTGCCGGCCAGTACTGAAAACATCATACTCTCTAATTATCTATCGACGCGCGCAATCCGTCTCGCTACCACGATCCGCGCGGAGAAAGGGAGGAAACGCGGGAAAGGGGTTTCTCGCGGAATGTCGCGAGAAAAACTACTCAGAAATGCGCGCTATATAAAAATCCTAAATATCCTAAATATCCTAACAATCGAAATAAACGAGACCAAGTTCATGAATTCCAATTTTCAAATTTAAAGAATTTGTAGTTTTATATATATCATCATCATTATATATATCATCATGTTTTATATATATGTATATATATATATATATATATATATATATATATATATATTAGATGTACAAAAAAGTTCTGAGCTTTTTTTTGTAAAATTCAATCTTTATTCAAAAACAAACAAAAAAATATTAATCAGCGAAATATTCCCCGTTTGCATCAACGACCTTTTGCCATCTTTCGGGTAGCTTGCGAATTCCTTGACGATAGAAGCTCACCGGCTTCGAAGCGATAAAGTCATCAATGCATTTTCGTATCTCTTCAAATCTCACGAAATGTGTATCAGCCAAATGTGATGCTGCAGCGATCGGAATAGGTAGTAATCGGAAGGCGCCATGTCTGGGCTATACGCCGCGTACGGGAGAAGTTCCCAGTCTAAAGCAAAGTCTAACGCAAAGATATGGTCCTGAGTCGCTTTCGCAACATGTGATCGAGCATTGTCATGAAGCAAGATCACTTTACGACGTCCTTGGCCAGTAAATGGCTTCTTTTCTTCTAATGCATCGCTCAAATTGGTCAATTGTTGTTGGTAGCGGTCTGCCGTGATTGTTTCACCCGGTTATAACTCGTAATACAACACACCTTTCCAATCCCACCAGATACAGAGCAAAACTTTCTTGGCGTGGATATTGGGCTTTGGCGTCGATGTCGAAGGTTGACCACGGTCAACCCATGATTTTCTACGTTTAGGGTTATCATAAAGAATCCACTTTTCATCGCCTGTAATGATTTTGTGCAGAAAATCTTTTTTCCGGAACTTTGAAAGCAAAGTGAGTGCAATGTCACGCCGACGATTTTTGTTGTCTTCGGACAATTTATGCGGAACCCATCTGCCTTCCTTCTGAACCTTTCCCATCGTATGTAAACGTACGGAAATGGTTTGCTGCGTAACGCCAAGCTGTTCTGCAAGCTCCTTTTCAGTTTGCGCAGAGTTTATTCAGTTATTCAGAGTATATTCAGTAGTGCTTGCAATTCGTTTGTTTCAATCTTTTGAGGGCGTCCAGCACGCGGTTCATCTTCAAGACTGAAATCTCCTTGGCGAAATTTTTGATACCATCTTTTACATGTAGTATGACTTACAGCGTTCTCTCCATATGCAGCACAAATCATTGCACTGGCCTCAGCAGCATTTTTCTTCAGAAACGCGAAGTGGATGGAAAATCGAATATGCTCTTTTGTTATTGCCATCGTGAACACTACTGATTTTTGAGGTTATGTGCATCAAACGCCAAACCGTATGTCATTTTAGAAGGCCAAATGTCAACGCTTTAAAACCGCAAAAGGGCGGGAAGGTATATAAAATTTAAATTGTTAGTTCGGTTGTATGAAATCTAAAGCTCAGAACTTTTTTGTACATCTAATAAAATCATTTTCCGAAATCGCATTTTTGGGAAATAAGCAAGAAATACCTCTATATACCCGCTCCATACGTATTTATCTCATATGCGTTAGCTGCGCGAAACAACATTAAAGGTGAATATGATGCAGTAGTAGTATGTGGGCTGCTATGGAGCGTCAAAACACACCCCCACCACTTTCCCACTGGCGCCAGGGGCGTGGCCTCCAACTGTCAAGATAGGGCCTCCACGTGGAAATGGAGCGTTCTGATTGGCTGAGGAGGGTGGCCGGAGATAATTAGGTAATTAGTGGTGCGTTCTGATTGGATTCTCTCATAGTTGCCCGGCGTGTGATTGGACGCTCCCATAATTGCCCACGTGCGTGATTGGATGCTCCCAAAGCTGCCCGGGGTCTGATCGGGGGTGCGATAAAATTGCGACAAGAAGGATGACGCGGTGTTGAAGGGGGATATACCTAACTAGCGAAGAATGGAATGCGATGGGAGAACAGGAACGGACAAGTTCGCTTTAGATGTTTTAACCTCGGGGTTATACGAAACTCTTATCCTATAACAAATGCAATGTCTGCAAAATGTTTTAGATATTTTTAGCTTGAAGTAATGTAGCTGGGATTAATTTTAGGTTGGAGTAAAATAAGAGGACTGGAATTTAAGTTACAAAATCATTAAGTTTATTATTATTATTATGTAATACATCATTGTACATTATTTCATAATAGGGTTTTAATATTTACTTATTCTTAAAATTACAAGTTTGTATATGACAGCACGTTATATGAGATTTATCGCGAGATTTATTTATTTACTTTTTCCATGAAGAAAGATTTTACGAAATAATTGTACAATTAATCTATCATTATCTTCGTAATCCTCGCTGAATGTTTCGAGAAATTCTTTAAGATTATAACCGCGGGACAAATAATAAAGAAATACGCAGCAATATTGTCTACAAGTCTGAGAAAATGTGCCCTATAGATGCATGATGTTCCATCTATGAGTAGTAGAGTTTCGTTGAAGTCGTAGATTGAATCTGGAATCCAAGGGAGGTAGTTATTAAAATAAGTGCCTTCTCCATACTTGTCTATGGTATTTATAAACAAGGAAGAAGATATTGAGAAATGTTTTTGATACTATTATATATAAAATTATATGTTAGTTAATATTTTAAAAATCATTACTTTAAAGTATTTCGACTTTTTTAGGGCCGGCGCGGCCTGGAACTTAATCTTTGACGACTTCATGTACTGTATTGTTTAGAATATAATACAAGTTAACAAAATAAGTAGCGTTTTCATCCTTTACGTAACGTTCAATAAAAGAATTATCTAATTCCGTAGCATTATCTGGAAAGAAAAATAAATGTAAATTATATGGTGTATGAACTGAGCATTATGTTATTTTAATTACTGTGCAAGTGCATATAACAATAAAAAAATACTGAATTTAATGAATTATTTACACTATTATAAAAAAATCAATTTTTTGACTTTTCGTGATTACGTACTCACATAATTAATAAATATTTGTTAAATTCAATGTTTTTTTTATTGTCATATGCAATTGCGCATATAAATAATATATATATATATGTGTATATATATATATATATATATATATATATGTGTGTGTATAATATATATCATCTATTAATAATCTTACGTCCAGAACCCGGAATTATTAGTTAAGGGTTGAAGAGAGATGGGGCAAGAAAAGACACACCGAATATCCTCTCGCAGGTGGCCGTTCTGGAGCGTGCCTGCGAGTCGAACGCACCGTACAGGTCAGCCGATACGGCTCCAACGTCTTGAAAAAGACTTTGACTGCGTGACGTACGTCCGTCGGTCCGTTAATTTAGGCAAGAGAATTCAATCTCTTTTGCCTGGGATAGGACCATATGCGATCCCCGAGAGCGGGCGGGAACGAGCGTGACGAGAGGGTTAAATTATTAATGAATAAATTAATTTATTGTTAAAGTTTACACATTTAATTAATTAACATTTACAAATTAACATTTACAAATAAACATTTAATTAATTAATGTGAAACGAGCAAAATACAAAATTAAAACACAAAACACTTAACATAAAGGAGAAATGATACGCATAGTGATTACTCGGTAGTAGTAACGGTTAATATTCTTTCGAATGGACGTATGAGAGTGGAATAAAATTGCATGTAAGTGTAGCACGCGGGTGTTACAAAAGTGCGGAGGTCGGGCATAACAGTTTGGGGTAAGACTCTACGTTAAAATATTTAGGGCCATGCCCGGTTTTTATAATGTAAGTAAATAAACAAAAAAAATAATAGAATAATTTAAACAAACAATTATGTAAGTGTAAAAGTGTTAAACCTTAAGCCCAGAAAGACTCAGAAAGGTAAGTAAGGGGGAGGGGAACAAGGGGAAACAATCGATATTTAACTGGTGATGGGTGGATTATATTAATCCATGCGACTTACTACTGTGATGATAACAAGAAATCGTTGCAGGTAGGTCGGCGAGAAACAAGCGGGGGAGTTGGGACCAGCAGCCAGCGGTTGGCTCTTTACAGGATGCTCCTGAGGTCTCGTGAGATCGAGGGGACACAAAAAAGAAATTTTGAAAAACAATTACTCCCGTGTTTTTGAATAACAATTACAATAAAGTGATATTTGAATGAGATTAAACTTATTTAATTTACCCGTTCCAGTTTTAAAATTTAAATAATTTAATCTGCGGTTACTTTGGAAAGAATCTTTGGAGAGTAGGGCTACGGTTCGGAAATTAACAATATCTCGCGGGTCTTTAACGAATAGGAATTAATGAGTCATCAGGGATGTGGGAGGAGTTAGCCTGTCATAGTTCTGAATTTTGGAAAAAGAATCTGATTGGTACGGGTAGAATTTTTAGGGATGATAGTTAAGTAGTGGGTCTGAGCCTTCATCAACATATGGCATTATCTAAATATTTGTGGCCGAATGAGTGATCGGCGGATTAAATACCCGACGAAGACGGCTATTCAAGTACGGAGCCTGCCATGAAAGAAAACAGAATTCTACTTGACAATTTATGATTTTCCGTCGTCGCTAGTGCACTAAGGGTTTCTTTGCGTTCGACATATGGCTGTCAAATATTATTTTAGCTTAGTTGCAATTCAATCATTATAGTTTATTTATTAGTTCAAAAAGCGAGCCCTCAACAATCTGAAGTTCACGTGTTCGGCAGATTGGCGTCCACGGAGCTTGAGCTCGTAAAAATTGTTTTAGTTTACTTATTCAGAATGATTTTTTTTTTATGCTGTATCAGAGCTCGCCCATTCGCTCCGAAAAGAAAGAAGAATCATGAAGTCCCAAATAAGAAGGGAGGGTGTGCGTCACGGCGGGGCCCGACCACGAACCAGTCGTGAAAACTCGTAATTATTTTTGCGAAAAAATATCACCTCAACCAGGAATAGAACCTGGATCTCCTGCTTACCGGGCAGGCATTTTACCCCTTCGATTACCGAGGCATGTGATGATATTTATTGCAAATAACGTGTTTAGAATAACACAACAATACAATGATACACATATATACGTATATTACAATATACATATATACATGTAGTCTCTCGAATTCTCACCGGTACTCCAGAGAGATGATGGTCCTATTCTCTCGATGGATGCAGGTCGGACTGCAGCGGCGACACCCTCGACACGCCATTGACAAATATACAAATAATCCTCCTGGAGCGCGACAAGAGAGATTGCATCAAGCATGGCTCGAACCCTCCCCCCCTCCCCGAGGCTGATAACAATAACACATTCTGAAATTAGTTAAAAATTCTATATATTAATAAAATATGGAAACTATAATAAATTTTAAGCTAATTTAGGACTGCCTTATTAAGTTGTTTAATCTTTAAGCGTGATAAATTACATAATAGAATAAATAAAGTGGCATAAAGTCGAAATACTTTATTATTCACGCCTTCCCTTCTTATCCTTCTTTTGTAAAATTAAGATTACCAAGTATAATTATAAAAATATTAAATTGGAGGCTTTGTTATACGCAAATCTAGTGCCTGTTGAAGGAGTTAGGTGTCCTACTGCTCGTACTGGATTCCGAGCTTAGTTTTATAAAATCTGAGACATCTTTGCAAGATAGTTTATTATCCGGGTGTAATTGTCCTTTCGAATTTTTTAAGCTTAAAATAAAGATGTTTCTCAGGGATAGGAGTGGTAGTGAAAAGTGTTGCCGTCGCGGACCTGCATCCATCGAGATAATAGGACCATCATCTCTCTGGAGTACCGGTCGTGGAGATTCGAAAGTATACATGTATATATGTATATGTAGTGTATGTATATATATATATATGTGTGTATCATTGAATTGTTAACGTGTTATTCTAAATACGTTATTTACTAAATATCATTATGTTATTTGATAAATATCATTACATGACTCTGTAGTCAAAAGGATAAGATGCCTGTTCGGTAAGCAGGAGATCCAGGTTCGATTCCTGGCTGAGGATATTTTTCGCAAAATAATTTCGGATTTTTACGGTTGGTTTGTGGTCGGGCCCCCTCGTGGCACACGCCTTCCTTTCTTATCCTTTTTTTGTAAAACTAAGATCACCAAGTATAATTATAAAGATAATAAATTGGATATATATATATATATATATATATATATATATATATATCCATATATATATATATATATATATATATATATATATATATATATATATATATATATATATATATATATATATATATATATATATATATATATAGATTGTTTCAACAGACATCATCTATTGATAACACAGTTCTGAAATTATTTAAAAATAAAAATTCTATTACTAAAATATAGAAACTATACCTATAATATTTTTGGACTTATATGTGTTAATTTACTTGCAGGCAACTTCGTCGACCGTACATCGATTAATCTTATCCTGTTACCGATACTTATGGCTATTTTCATCTTGTTTCATTAATGTACAATCAATAGGTAAGTTTAAACTGACACTTATTTCGTATTTTCGTTTTTAAAGAAAAATCTATCCCAAAAGAGCTTTTCCCTTCTCTATAAATAATGATCTCAAAAATATTTCATACTATACATTTCGTTATAACACATATTCATATTTAATAATTATATATTTTTCAATAAAAGGAATTATATATTTTAAAATAATCAATACACATATATTTATAGCTATATATAATTCATGTTTGTGAATTTTCTTAAAAGTATAAATATGAAAACTAAAAACGCAGGAATAAGATTTCAAACAGGGCCGTGCAAAGAGGGATTGCAGAGCTCCTAGCGTTAAGAGAAATTTTAATTAAAAAATATAATTATTTTTTTATTTTTATCTAAATTAATTTCTATCCAATTTAATTTTGCATTTAATTATACAAATTATATTTATTTATATTTTATTTATAATTCATAAAAGTAATAATTTATATTTAATAAAATTTTTATTGGTTTAATATAAATATTGCATATCGGTGATGCAATCTCTCTCTTTCGGAAACGATTGTCTGGCAATGCTTGCTTTACAGTTGTAAATGATTGTTAAATACTTTATCAGACAGTTATTATTTAGATATGAATAAACATGGAAAGCACATTTGATTTTATCATTTTTATATATAAAAATAAGAGAAGATTAATAATAAAATATATAACTTTGTGAAGACGAGTAGAAAAGATATTTAATCTTGTATTTCAGAACAATAAATACTAATGATATAATTAAATTGACTATTAAATTTTTATTAGGTTGTAAGCATATTACTAAAATTTTATCCGTACATTTAAGTCATCATTTTTTTAATAAAACACATTTAATTAGATTTTGCTATAAATATTGAGTTTTTTAATTGACTAGAACACTACAAAGCACGCGCTTCGCGCGCGCCATGTTTTCTTTAGCATTATATATTTTTATATAAAATATTTACACACACTATAGTATCACATACTATAGTATACTATGTATAGTATACTATAGTATAGTATAGTATAATATACTATAGTATATTTATTTTTAATAATTACATTAAATATATTAATTTATATTAAATATTAAATATTTATATACTATTAAGATATTATTATTTTTTAATTAAAATATATTTAATAATATAATTATTGAAAATAAATAAATAAATATAATTATATTTGTGAAATCAATTTTTAATGCATATATTTGTCAACGTATCTTCGTAAATACACAATGTTAATATCTTTATATAAATTTGTTATAATTACAATTCAGCAAGCTTCAGGGATATAATAATTTTCTTTAATTTGCCAATAGTTTTCCACATCACTTGTGAGGTACTATTGAAGACGTGTTTTTTTTTAAAGTGATTTCCCCTTTATGCCTAATCTACTTAATAGAAATATGATGATATCTATTATCAAAATTCTAGGATAAGTAGGGGGATATACTCTGATGATTTTTAGTAATCTTAAATACCCTTTTTATCAATTAAAAGAACTTTTTAATAGGTAGAGGTACTTTTGTACGTAATGAGTCAAATATCTTTGTATATCTTTGTCTTTTCATATTCAACTCATTAAATACTATTGTCATAGAATAATTCAAAAATACCCTTTCTTTAAAAAAATGTTCTTTTGGTAATAAAAGATAAAATTGGTATTAAAAGAACTAAGAACACTTAAAGTTACTCAAGGTCATCGAAATGTGTGCTTCTATTTATTCTATAATGGTACGTCTCTGTTCGATCGGAATAATCGGAAGCGGGGACGTGGATCGGAGGGGTTCGGATACACTCGTCGGATGCCGGGGTTCGGAAAAGTAATTGCAGATGCTTGGGTTTAATTAACAAAAATAAATAAACAATTTATTTAAAATTTAGAAGTTGAATTCTACAAAGCGTGATTTAAAGATGTTGTTGTTCAAAGCGTGACGCCGCTCGCATATGTTTGATACAATTTCAGTGTTTCGGAGCGCAGTCGAATACAGAATGCGTACGCGGTGACGCAGCGCGTTGCTAGGCAACCGGACTGCGTGTTACCAAGCGATCGGATTGAGGCGGTTGCTAGGCAACCAAAAACCTTTGTGACACGTGTCTTCGCTTGTCGAGGAGAGAATATTGCAAATACTCGTTATTCGGATGGTGCAACGAAAACATTCATTGCGTGGAAATGTTCGAGAATGCTCGAATCAAACCTATGCTCGAAGGTGGAAGACGAGAATGCTCATGGTGCGGGAGGAACACTTGAGAACGTTCGGGTATTCGTGCGGGATGAACGAGAATTCATTATATAGATAGGATTATTCGAGAACGCTTGGATATTAATTCGGGAGTAACGAGAACACTCGTAGTGTTAGAAGAAAAGACTAAGAACGCTCAGAGTTTTCGTAAAGGAAAACGAGAATACCTATAGAACACTCGGTATTCCAGATGAAGACGAGAACTCTCGTGTTGGGCGAATCGGATCGAATCCCAATCGGATAATTGGACGTTTTCTTTGCAAAATTTCCGAGTTTATATACCGATCGTGCCGGGTATTTTTCGGCGTGTCAAAATGTTATTTGCTGTAAAACAGTTGATCTGTTACGCCGTCGGTGCGGTTACATAAAGGTTACATAAAGTCCATGATTAAAAACATCTTCGCGAAGATCTATTCCTACTTTGTCAAATGTTCCTGTGATTTATTAATTGTCATAGCAAAAGCTAATTTTATCAGAAATTGCCTTCTTTTAAAACTGAATGGATATACATTTTCGCAATATAATGTTATCCGATTTAAAAGAACAATATCTCCTACTTTAAAACTTTACATTTGTTAAAACAAATGTAAATTACAAATGTTAAAATTTTATATTTTAATAAATGATCACTAAGTTCTAATCATTAATCTAGTGCCATTACAAAGATCTTCATTAATACTTAGATTTTTAATTAACATTGTAGATAAGAATGGAGGGTGTGCGTCACGGCGGGGCCGACCACGAACCAGTCGTGAAAACTCGTAATTATTTTGCGAAAAAATACCACCTTAGCCAGGAATCGAATTTGGATCTCCTGCTTACCAGGCAGACATCTTATCCTTTCGATTACCGAAGCATGTGATGATATTTATCGCAAATAACATGTTTAGAATAACACGTCAACAATACAACACATGATACACATATATACGTATATTACAATATACATATATATATGTATATTCTCACGACCGGTACTCCAGAGCGATGTTGGTCTCTCACTCGATGGATGCAGGTCGGACTTGCAGCAGTGACACCCTCCAACGCCACTGGCAAATATACAAATAATCTTCTTGGTGCACGACAGGAAAGATTATTCATCAAGCATGGCTCGAGCCCTCGAATAATGACACAATTTGTTTTTAAACATAATTCATATGGAGACAGAGATGATGGAAGCAAAGTAATTAAATATTCTGGTAATAAAACTATCAATATTTCCATTATCATCGCAATTTTCAATACTGTCTATGCTTGTATAAATACGTTCTTTAAATGTATCTAATAATTGAACAACTTGTTTATTAATTTCATCTACATCTGCATTTCTTGCAGAAAGTATTGCGCATTTAACCATTTTATTAAAGTTTTTATTTCGTATTAAATCACTGTATATATCTTTCACAATATCAGCGTTATTATACAATATTCCGGAAGTTGTATATTATCATTTGAATCATTTAATATGCCTTCTCCCATATCCAATAAAAATTTTGCAAATTTAGTTTCTTCTGGAAGAACGTATATTTTCCATTAAAGAGTAATTTTCAAAATACTTCCAAATAGAACTGTATTTAATTGAAAGATTTATGATTTCACTTCGAGTACCATGTATCTCTAATAAAAGAAGTTATCTCCATCTTAAATAATAATTTTTCCACCGAAAGGTAAATCATTATTCATAATGTCTCTTAATGTTCGATTTATAATAAACCGCTAAAACATATCGTGGTGCCATATCGTTGATGCTTTATCCCAAATAAAAATATTTATTTTTTTTTTTTTTAATATTGAGCTTTTTTTGACTGAATTTTGATGTTAGATGATGAATCAGCAAATAATAGCACTGTAATCCAAAAGTTTTATGAACCGTTCTTCCAGCTGGCAATAATGTCGCTGCAATGCCTATATGTAAAAGCCATTGTATATAAATATATGTTTATTTCGAATTTTGGCCTAATAATAGATAGTCGTATATATAAACATTTTATCTAAACCTCTTGGACCATCAATATAAATACAATTACTATTATAATTATTATTATCTAATCTATCTAATACGAAATCTATTATTTCCTTCTACTTGTTATTTAACTTATATTTATATTTATATTGTCTGATATCAATTTCCATAGTTTTTTTAAGTGTAACATAATCTTCCTTTTCATAATTTTCTGTCAATTGTTCCATTTGTGAAAAATCAGAAAGACTCTTTCCTTCAGCACAAAGCATAGCATTGATTTGCGCGTATGCTTTTCTTTGTCCTTGTAACATTCCAAAATGTCGAATCTTCCAACATTGCTTCTTTAAAATTTTACCAAATCTCTTCAGAATGCAATGGTTGATAATGTAGTAATATACAAATAATCTTTGAAATTATCTTGGCATCATCCACCCAATAGTTTCATTCATAGCTTGTATCCATTCATCATCATCTTCAATCAAATCTAAATCCAAACACCTGAAAACGATTGACAAACTTCTCCATTTACAGTTTATAAATCATCGAAACTTATAGCTCCTTTAATAATTAACAATAAGTAAATGATACAATTCAATATTAAATATTAATGAGGTGATTCTCGATATTAGATATGATATAGTAAAAGGGCAAATGAGAATCAGCGCTGTTTACGGTGCACAATTTACATTCTTTATTACAACTTAAAAATACATAATACATAATACAAATATATATACGGGGGTTCGAGCCATGCTTGATGCAATCTCTCCTGTCGTGCTCCAGGAAGATTATTTGTATATTTGCCAATGGCGTTGGAGGGTGTCGCTGTTGCAGTCCGACCTGCATCCATCGAGAGAATAGGACCATCATCTCTCTGGAATACCGGTCGTGGGGATTCGAAAGAATACATGTATATATGTATATTGTAATATGCGTATATATGTGTATCATTGTATTGTTGACGTGTTATTCTAAATACGTTATTTGCGATAAATATCATCACATGCCTCGGTAGTTGAGGGGATAAGATGCCTGCCCGGTAAACAGGAGATCCAGGTTCGATTCCTGGCTGAGGTGGTATTTTTTCGCAAAATAATTACAAGTTTTCACGACTGGTTCGTGGTCGAGTCCCGCCGTGACGCACACTCTTCCTTCTTATTTGGGATGTACGTTTCGACTCTAGTTTGAGTCATCCTCAATGTATACAAAAAATAAAGATAAGATACCGTGTTCATCCGTACTCACTAACGTTAATTTCGCTAATTCGAATTATTATGATAGTCGCACAGTCATGTCATCCTTAAAGAGATAGGACAGTCTTTAAGGGTTGTCAATTATCGGATAAACACGACTCACACAAAACCGAACAAAGCATGCGCAGAAGTGCGGCGCGGTTCGCACCGAGCAGCACACCAACAGCGCGTCCGCACGCCCTGAGCTTTAGGCAGTGACTGAATGCGGTTACTCTACAAGTCAACAACTTGTCATTAAAACAAAGCCGAAGTTAGCTTGCTCAAGACAGAAATGTATGCGTGGTGTACGAATTCAGTATCAGACTGTGAATTCAAACAATTATTCTGTGAATTCAAACAATTATTCTCTTAATAAAAAGCATCTCTGAGATCAGCCGTTTCTGCAAATTACGTTCACAGTCTAATACTTTCAAATTAGTAATAGAAGGCGTTTATTAAATTCATAAATAAAAGATCAGGAGCATAAAAGCGAAAAACAGTATGTGAACACATTCGTATATAATTAGTGAAAATAAATACATAAATTACTAAAAGAATCTAATAAACAACATTAATAAACGAATTTAATAAACAAACGTCGTTTCGACCTTATATTAGGTCATCCTCAGTGTGATAAAAATTGAAATTGGTCGAAAAATAAGACTTAAAATCATAATAATCTTAACGATACGTCAAATCAAAAGAAAAGCTTCACACATTAATTATCTAACTAGGTATATTCCATTGGTGAAAATTGTATAAAATGAAGTTAAGAAATATGGTTATGTATTAAAATTGTATAAAGACAAAAGTTATGCAGCATTTGGCGGAGTCATTCATGATGAAAAGAGTCGGAAAAACAAATCTTTGCTTTGCAATCCGATAAATTGTCGAAATCGATATTGCGTCGGAGCATCTATGTGGGTGTATATCGTGGCGAATCTCCAAGTAAAGATACCATGCTTGAACACCATGCGATATCACAATTAGAAAATCGAGAGTTGGTCTTAAATAGTAAAATCAAAAAAGAAAAAACTAATCAAAGTTGACCAACATCAAAAAGTAATCGAACATGGATAGCAATAACGTATTAAAAAAAGAATGTGACAATAAAGATGACTAAAATATGCCAAGCAAAATAAAATACCTTGGAGACAGCCAATAGCGCAAAGTTGATCGGAAACAATTACAATATGGTATAATATAACGACAATATATGTTAGTTAACTACTGAAAGTCTGTATAGGAATAAGACCAATACAAAATCGACCTTGTACAAAATAAAAACTGAATAGCATGATTAGGAGGGGATGTAATGTTAGGAGGGAGGGGTAATTTCGGGGGAGGATGGTAAATTGAGGACAGGGAAGTAACAATTAGGTAAAAAGTCCGTGTCACTTTGCTTATTTAAGCCATGAAATTGTTTTTTAATATGAATCATTTCCGAAACTATTCTTTTGTTCCAGGACGGTTTTTTGTCCAAAATTTTAATATTATCCCAATTAAACTCGTGCGATTCTCTTCTATGAATTGAAATAACCGAAGGAGAACTGTTGCCTTTGTTAATATCTCGGATGCTCATTAATTCTTGTTTTAAGTAGACTTTTTATCTGGCCAACATTATATTTTCATACCGTTCCAATCAAATTTATGATCGTAATCCAATCTATGTTCGATAATGTGTGAATGTGTGTTCGTGTGCCTATATATATGACTCTGGTGTTCATGCAGTCTCGTTTTTAATTGTCTCATTGTTTATTCAACATAGCACGCATCACAGCTGCCGCAGCAGATCTTGTACACTACATTCCTGTTATCGGTTCAATTGTAATAGTAGCAGCATCATGTTCTTTATAAATATATTTATACAGATATTTAACCGATTTGATATTTGATACCATTTCAACATTTATGTGACAATTGAAAATAACCGATAAAGTAGGACAATATAGAATTACATAACGATTATCAACTACATATCCATCAAGCCATTCAAAACTTCTACCATCTCGTCGATGATAATAAGGATAGGCATCTTTATCCAATCTGGTTTCTTCAAGATACGATTTAAGATCATGTTTCGAATATTGTCCATCTATCAAACACCGCAAAGTCCATGAATCATATGTTTCATAACTATATCATGTAAAGTATGATTTTCACAAGGATCAAGAATCTCAGCAGAGATATGTTTATTAACAACAGTTATAGAGTTGTTATTTTGTAATTATGTTTTAAAGTAATCAATATGTGAACATGTGGCAAAGCGCGTTTTTGAAATTCAATGACATATACAAAAGCAGCAATCTCTCCAAAAATTTTTTATTCAACGATCAAATCAATTACATAATCTTTTTTTATATTAAAAACACGAGCGCAAATATCAGGTTTATCAGAAGATTGTTGTCCAGGTAAAAGATTTTCTTCAATTTCACGCCATTTTAGATTGCAAGTCATTGTAATGAAAAAATCTGATTTACCAAATTTACTAACAATTACCATTGAATCTTGAATATCCATCTCTCTCTAATTTTGTAACGTATTAGATGAACCAAAAAATGTGGATAGAAGTATAACCATATTTCCAATATGTCCATTTAAATTATTTACCGTAATTTGTATGTAATCTCTTATCAAATCTTGATATGTTTCTGTACGTAATTTTTTTTTATCTTTACAATGATTTATTCTATCCTTTTCAATTTTTAACTGTCTACAAGCCATTATTGAAATAGACGTCGACCTAATAAAAAGATGTTAAATTCATTCCGAATAATGCAATATTTAATGCAATATTTAATATACTGGTCCCTAATAATTCGTTTATTACTATTTATTTTTGTTAAATTACAATGCCATCTTTGAGTATCATATGGATAAAATAAATATATCCAAGATTTAACGTTTGGATCTATTAATATTTTGCACAGTTTCAATATTTCTATTATGTATTGTTACATATGATTCTGGAATTCCTCCATCAGCTGTTGTACGAAAAACAGTAGCTATTGTTCATTAGTTCTTTGAGCATTATAATGACGTTGACTCATACCTGGTTTTAACGTAAATAATAATTGTAATTCTGGTTAACAGTTCTGCAGATTCTATTTCAAATTGTCGTTGATTTTCTAATTCTTCCTTCACCATTTGATAAGATTGGGCATAAATATTAAGGGGGGACTCCACCCCTGAGATTTCAAAAAATCGAAATTTTTTTTTATTGCTTTAATCATTAGTTTAAATTCTTAAGAAAACAGATTCGGAAGCGAAATTCAAAGTCAAAGTGGTCGAGAAAGTGAATTTTCTGAAGCGCCTCGCACTGCACGGTGAGCAGCTGCAGCAAGCCACGAATATACACTCTCTTCCTACAAACCGCCAATGTCTGATGACTGTTATTTTCAATACAGTGAAGGCAATTTGTGAGGAATTGAATAAGGATGAACTATTCGTTGTCTTGGAGGTTACATGTAAAATAGTAATGAAATGCTAATGCAAGTGTGTGCATGATATTTTCAAAAACTCGACGAAAAAGCTTAAAAATTGCAGTAGATCTGGCTGTTTGCAATTTCTATGATTGACTACAGAAGTTACTTGCAAATTATAAAAGTACTGAATCTCAAAATTAGTCGTAATTGCTACGAATTTTGCGAAGAGCACGACGCAGCGCGCATGAAGAAAGCAGAGAAAAATTTCACGGAGGAGACAAAAGAGGCTAGAAGGTCGCTATTAGATAGGTCGCGGTCAGAAAGGCAGCTGATGAATTGGCAGAAGGTCAACTTTATGGAGCAGGCAGATTAATGGTAAGATGGAAATTTTTGCTGTGACACAGCTGTATAATGTTTCAAAAACTTTAAACGCGTTTTTCTCAAAACTACATTTTTTGAGACGGTGTACATGATAACTCAAAAAGTTTTCATCCGATTGACTTCAAATTTTAACTGAATATTCTTAACAACATTCTCTATTGTCAGATGTAAGATTTTTGTGAAATATTTTGTAGATTTTTTTTTAATCAGCAATTAAAGACAATTTTTTTTTCAAAAAAGTTGCAACTTTTTCAAACCATCGCCATTTCAAGAGAAATCAATATTTTAAAAAATCGCTACGTCAGACGATAACCATAATAGCGTAAATGATGTTATTTTTTTTTTTAGTTTGCATAGATTGAACCGTTTTGCCGAAATCATGTACACTGCTTGATCCCGTCTCACGAAAAGTGTTCCCACAATTGGATCAGGTGGCCGCCATTCTGTCGTTCAAACGAGATGAAAACATTTTTTATAATAAAAAAGATGTATAATAAAACCCTCAAATCGTCGACGTCATCGTTATCATTATCATGATGATGATGATGATGATGATAATCTTTATGTAAATTATTATATTTAGCTACAATATTAAATTATTATATGCAGAGACAATAATTATATAATTTTGCAAAAATTTAAAGAATAGTGTTGAATGGCAAAAGAAAACATAATTCATTGAATATAAAAATTTATTGCTATTACACTTCTTAAGCACACTTGCATTCGCTTCGCTCGTGGAGGGTCTTACGTCTTGACTAAAAGAAAAAGGGAGGGGAACGAACAACGAGTCCCGCTGTGTGGACTCCCCCTATCATTGAGATGACAAGGCGAGTTGTCCTTCTAAGCGCTAGCGCACGAACTTTGTGTGCCAATTCGAATATAAGCAAAAAAAATCAAGGCTATCTAATGCACTAACATATCACTGCCCATCAAGATTAGAACGCTAATCTTCCTTATTAAATGACTCAGTTATTGGTAATTTGTAAAGCTTAGCGATCGAGCGCCTAACGTTGCCAGCGGCTGTGCGTAAAGTAATAACTCGTACTAAACTATCCTTGCCAGCATGGACGTCAATCACGCGTTCAAGTCTTCATTATAGGGGTAGAAGATTATCTTCCTTCAATAATACGAGATCATTGATCTTGAGATTTTCTTCTCTCGTTTTCCACTTTACACGGCCTTGAAGGTTGGCTACATACTCCGCCGCCCATCGTTTCGAAAAATCCTGAACAGTACGCTGAATTATCTCCCATCAATCAAGACGATTAATATTTATGTCTGATAAGTCAGCATCGGGCAGACTTGTCAATGGTCCGCCTGTGAGAAAATGTCTCGGTGTCAAAGGTTCTAAATCAGATGGATCTGATGATAAAGGATCTAAAGGTCGGGAATTCAAACAAGCTTGCACCAAGACCGTAGTCAGCTCTTCGTAGGTGAAGAGAGTATTGCTCATTACACGTCTTAAATGATACTTGCAGGATTTCACGCCCACCTCCCATATACCTCCCATGTGTGGCGCATATGGAGGAATGAAACTCCACTCGACATTCCTTGCAGGACCTCTCCGGCAAATCCATTAATCGATGTACGGATAAATTCATAAAGTTCTTCTAGTTCTCGCTTAGCGCCTACAAAATTTGTAGCATTATCGCTACAAGCTGACAGGCCTCGTCGTCCTACGAATTTGTACAAAGCGGCTACAGTCGATAATTCGCTCACGGCTTCGAGATGAATAGCTCTTGTGGCAAAGCATATGAACAAAGCTATGTATGTCTTATATGTTTTTCTATCACGTCCTTTGTTGATCAGTGTGATAATGGCAGCTGCAAAATCGACACTGGTAATGGAGAACGCTCGGGACGATTTGATTCTGTCGCCTGGTAGAAATCCCATGGCTTGAGTTTGTAACAAAGTGTTCTTTTTAACGCTTGTTACTAAATGCATGCTATGCGGCTCACTCCGTCCGGAGCCGCCCGAACATTCCCAAACATGACTGAGCGATACACACGTGCCGCTGATCACGCGCCGATGGCATAACAGATCAGCTGTTTTGCTAAATAATTTTTAACAAATCACGCGTTGACACGTAGCGCAAAAACGGATATATAAATCCAGCGGATTTTGGCAAAAGAGTTAGTCCCGTCTGACCATCACTGTTCGACCCGTTTGCTCCGAAACTCCGATTCGATCCGATCGACACAAGAGTAATACCGAGCGTTCTCAGTATTCTTCTCTCCCTTCTTTCCGGAAAGTCGGAGTGTTCTCGGACTTTTTCCTCTCCAACCGCAATGTCGAGCCCTCTCAATATTCTCGCCTTCTCACATAAAAAATCGGAGCGTTCTTGGACTTTTCCCTCGACGTACGCAAAAAACACGTCGCGAAAGCGTCTAGGGTTGCCTAGCAATCCGTGCGTCCGATCGCTCGACAACACGCGGGCCCGGTTGCCTAGGAACGCACTGCACCGCAGACCCATCGCAGACGCGCGATATATATCGCGAGTATACGCGTACGTATTCGATAGCCGACTGCGCCACGAATCTCACGAATTGTAAACCGAACATATGCGAGCGGAATCACTCCACTGACAACAAACGACTTATATCAACGCCTCGTAATATTAATATAATATATTAAAATAAATATTCAACATCAACGAGGGGAAAAACAATTGAATTTATAAAGGATATCAAAACTAACATCCGCAATCTCCATGAAGATCTAGGCAACCACATTAGAAATGATTCCATTTCCAGCTTAAAGAATCTGCACAAAGATAATGACCGTTTCGATCTTAAAAATTTTTCACTCAAAGGTTGGATGAGAGCCACTGAGTTATTCATGAAGCATCATCCTAACGCTTTCTTCACCATAGCAAATAAAGGGAATATTACTGTCCTTATGGACAGATTAGATTATACCAATAAACTTGAAACAGTGTTTTCGGATAATGACACATATAAAAATCTTATCTGATCCGACCAAAAAATTGACGACTGGAACTCGTTTCCTCTTACAAAGATGGAAGAAAAATGATTACGTAGATCCGACTCTTTATAAAAAACTGTTAGTCATTGATGGGATTATTCCCAAAGCATACGGACTGCCAAAGATCCATAAGCCAGGATTTCCGCTGCGAGTAATTGTTTAATCGATTAACAGTCCATTATATCCTTTAGCCTCGTTTTACACTCCACTATTTCCAAAAGCATCCGTAAACCGCCCGGTTATATCAGCAACAGTTTCCATTTGGTTAAGAAGCTAAATGGTTTATACTTATATTCTGATCATAAGCTGATATCATTGGACGTGGTCTCTCTTTTCACGAATGTTCCGTCAGACCTAGCGCTGAAAAGTGGGATTGAGAAAAGATGGGATTTTATTTCCAATCACACTAACATTCCTTTACACGAATTTCTTAATGCGGTATCTTGGATTTTGGATTCTACTTATTTTAAATTTAACAACTCATTCTACAAACAGATTTTTGGCAGTCCTATGGGCTCTCCCCTTTCACCAATCATAGCCGACATCGTTATGCAAGACTTAGAGGAGGATGCTATTGCCAAGATTCCGATAGATCTTCCATTTTATGTCAGATACATCGATGACATTTTGCTAGCTTCACCCCCAGAATTTTTTGACAATATCTTAAAGAATTTTAATGTGTACCATAAAAGACTGCAATTTACAATGGAGATCGGGAATAATGGCGGTATTCTTCAGCTTTGTATTGCGAGTGACAAGGGACTAATTTTTTATCTTTATAAGAAGCCCACGAATTCGGGTAGATATTTAAATTTCCACTCCCTATAGCTCACCCTATAGCTCACAAAAGAGGTGTGATTTTTGGAATGATCGATAAAACTCTTTTACTTTCCCACCCTCAGTTTCACGAGAAAAATCTTAATGAATTGATCACCACTCTGCTCAACAACTCCTATCCATTGGATTTTATTTTTACCACTATTAATAATAGAATCAAATATTTCATAAAATTGAGTTCTGGGGTTGCATACGATCTGGGGTTGCTGACGCAGTTGATTCTATGGTGTCCCGCTGCCATTCTTTCTTGTTCCATACGTCAGGGGCATATCTGAAAATTTTGCAACAATCACTAAAAAATACAACCTGAAATTAGGTTATCGGTTAATTAATTCTCTGAATAGATTCATTAAAACGGGCAAAGACTTATTTATAGATCCGATGATACACCCGGAAGTCGTTTACAGAATCAATTGCAAGGATTGCGAAGCTACCTATGGCGGACAAACCAAACGACAACTTAAAACTAGAATAAACGAACATATCCGTGACATTAAAAAAGTTACCGGCTCTGTGGTTTCGATTCATAGAATATGAGAGTTTGAGAGTTTGATTGGGATAATATCAGGATTCTAGACAAAGAACCGTCATGTAACAAAAGGATTGTCTCCGAAATGATTCACATTAAAAAACAGCCTCAGGGGATTAATAAACAAAGTGACATAGAATTGTTACCCGAGAGCTATTTTCCCATCCTCAACCTATCCCCGACTTCTTAAGCATACTCCCTCCTTTTCAAAAATTCCCCCTCCTTAACGGAACATCTCGATCTTTCTCAGCGATAATGTGCGATTGTGTTTGACACATTCATGGGTTTCTTTCTGATATTAACTATCCATAGCTCCGATCTGTATTTACAATTTGATCATATGGACTGTCTCCAAGATATCCGCATTGTTTTATCTAATTCAAAAATGTCGAGACTCTTTTAAGATCAATTCTATCTTCTATATTTTATCTTTCAAATACGTTAGATGGCAATACATTTAGTCAATACATTGCCGTCAAAATTGGGTGAAGAACGTCTCTCATTAACGACTTTCCACGCTCTTTAGCATTATATATTGGGGACTGTCCGCGCTGTCTAAACATGGAAAATGCTTCGAGAACTAAAAAAGAGCGAGATTGGCGATCAGATTTGAAGCGATTACACGTATTTCGGATCACAACAATATGCAATATGAGAGCATCTGTTGGTATGATAAGATTACATACTGGACACTACATTCGTGCGCACCAGCCGAATGTGCCTAACACGATCATGCCTTTAGTTTTAAGTTAATAGCCGTTTGTACTTGACATTCTCTGCACATATATTATGTCGCTAATTGTCTTTATTTCATATCATCGCGCTGTATTACCGCATTGAAGAAGACCTAATATAAGGTCGAAACGACGTTTGTGTTTTTAGTCTTTAATTTAATTTAATTTGTAATTTATTTTTATTTTTAATTTGAATTTGTTGTCATCAGTCACATACTGAAGTTTTGTTTTACCATCGACGAATCTATTCTTTTGTGTTCTTAGTCGTCAATTGGTATGAACTTTTATTTTTATTTTTATTTTTATTATAATTTGAATTTATTCTTTTTGTTTACTTTTAATTATAATTTTATCCATGTATCTGTTTTATCGCCGACGAATTATATACCGTTTACACATTTAATTATTCCGCTTTTATGCTCCTGACTACCCATTATGTTTATGTTAAGAAACGTCTGACCATTACTAATTTTAAAATAAATTATTGTTAATTGTTAATGAAATTCAAACATCACGGATTCTTCTATAAACCGAACCTCGGCATCCGACGAGCATATCCATCCGACCGAACCACGTCCCCGCTTCCGTACCGTACGTTATCCGATTGCGCAGGGACGTACCGTTACAAGTAAATCCTCTCGGATTGTTTATGGTACACCAGAGGCATGAAACGACAAACTTGAACTAGGTTTCTTGCATTTAATAACCAATATTGCCGATGTATGGACGCTAATAACAATTGCTGACCGCATGCAACAGGATGTGATGCTCTCTTTCAACTAATGGACGAGTGATCTTGCATTTAGCGGATATTAAAATGGGATGTTTCCTGTCAAAGTTCCATAGTGCTTCTTAAAGCCGGCCGCCCATTCTGAGAACGCCATTATTGTCCAGGAAAGCGTGCAATTGACATAGTTGAGTCGATGGTCTTAGTCTACCTTTATTTTGCAAACTCTTCAACTCTTCTCGGAAATAAACACACTGCGAATATTTAGTATTTAATTATTTCACGTCGGGATATATTATATTTAATTCTTGTAAAGTTAATCTGGTTAACAATCTATCTTTTTTTTTCCTTGCGGCAATTGGAAGTGAAACGAAGGCAGTAGGCAAGTGAACGCTCAATCTTCGTCAATGTTGAGCAGTTTTGGACAAGTTTATCGATCGTCTCGTTCGAAAATGATCATTGTAAACTCAAATTGCAAACTCGAGATTCCTTCCTAGTTTCACTTTCAGCATTAACCAAATCCTTGGAAAATTCACAACGCGATTCCTCGCCATTTGCTGAATAATGCGAATCGGCTAGCCACGGTGGACCATTCCATCATAAACAGTTGTCCTTAAGTTGCGCAGGTGTAGTGCCTCGGAATATCAAGTCTACTGGATTTTCTGAGTCCTTAACATGCTTCCAATGAATCGCAGGTAGAATGTTGACGATCTCAGTTATGCGATTAGATACAAAAGGTTTCCAACGAGTTATATCTCCGCGTAACCAATATAGCACGACTATGGAATTGGACCACGCGTAAACGTCATCAATTTTTATGGGAATAGCCCGTTTCACATTATCAATCAATTTAGCTAACAATAGCGCACATAGTTTTAATCTTGGTATAGACTACCTTTTCAGAGGAGCAACTCTTGCCTTGGAACATAGCAACCTAACTGTTATCTCGTTACTATTCTTATCTATTGATTGTACAAGCGCCGTATGCGTTCTCAGACGCATCACAAAATCTGTGTAGATAGAATCGACTATCTTGCGACGGTTTAACAACTAATCGGGTTATTCTCAATAGATTCACATTAAACTTTTTTGGAAAACCTTCCATTATCTAAAAACATTTGGGAGTGGATCATCCAATCTGCTTTGATTTTCCAAAGTTTTAAAATTTTCGCTGTCGTTAAAATTGGACCGATCAAACTTAAAGGATCGAAAAGCTTACTGATCACTGACAATATTTGACGCTTAGTAGATCTATCAGATATTATTTGCGTTGTAAACTGAAATTCATCTGAAATAGGATTCCACTCGAGCCCCAGTGTTCTGATGACATTGTTTGCATCAGTGTCTAAATTAATCGGTACGTTCTTAAGTGCAGTTTTCGAATTCGAGCACCATTTGTGCGCTTTAAATCCGCCTTCGCCTAATAAAGCAGTCAAGTGCTCTTGCAGAATGCATTCTCGATCGTGTTAACTCCTGTAATTATATCATCGATATAAATATCCTTTAATAACGCGTTTGCTGCAAGCGAATAATGCTCGAATCCCTGCAATGCTAATTGTCTCAGACATTTGATCGCTAGATAAGATGCGCAAACTTGTCCGTAAGTGACAGTGTTCAAATGATACTCTCTTATGAACTCATCAAAGGAAAATCTCTCTTATGAACTCATCAAAGGAAAATCTCTTTTATGAATTCATCAAAGGAAAATAAGATGCACTGAAAATCGCGATCATTATAATGCACCATTACTTGACGATATATTTTCTGTAAGTCAGCTGTTATGGCTATGTTGTAAAATCAAAATCTTATAACTATATCAATCAAATTATCCTATAACACAGAATCTAACAAGAAGTGCATCGTTCAATGACACACCTTTATTGTTTTTAGTCGAAGCGTCGAATACAACACGTAGTTTGGTGCTGCTACTAGATTCTTTCAATATTCCATAGTAAGGAAGATAAACTACATTCTCAGAATTATCGAAAGAATTATTTACAACCGACATATGACCTAATTCTGCATATTCTAACATAAATTTAACGTATCACGCATAACCTCATTGCCCTTGAGTGTACGCTCTAATTGATTAAAACTTTTGAGAGCTATCTCTCTGTTGTTTCCAATTAGCATATTCTTCTTGTGGAATGGTTATTTCACTAGAAATTTACCGTCATTCGTTCGCGTGGTATTCCATTCAAAATACCGTATTTCCGCTCACATTCTTCCTCGTCAACTGCTAATGCTCGCATATGATCGTTATCGTAGCCTTCCAACTTCTAGAATTTTTCCAAATTTTCTCAATATACGCCTATACTTTCCAATGAACAAGTCATCGAGTTTATAACTTCTTGCGCGTAATTCAAATCTTCTAATGCAACTGAGGGCATTGGTCCTACCACAATTCATCCGAATTTAGTATTCTGCAAAATCAACTGATTTCTGCCAAGCTCAATCTTACCCATTTCGAGCAACTAAAAAAAAATTTTGCATCAAGTAGCATATCTATCGGTCTGATTTTATAAAATTCGGAGTCGCCTAAATTGAGATTGACAGGAATTTGTCATAATCTATCTTCATGAATGACAAATCTTTAGTGATCTTGAGTATAATTAGGCATTGAGCATTAATCTCGAAGTTGAAATGCCTCGATTTGACGTGTATATATCGCATGTATTGCAGATTTTACTTCATTTAAACCAGTAATAACATTTGAAATTCGACTGTGTTTTAAACCTAATCTATTATGAGCGGCTTTAGTAATAAAATTAGCTTTACTCGCACTCAAGAAGTACGCGAAGTGACATACTAGAGCCATTGCTAAATCGCTTCTACAACGACTATCGCCATAAGCATTCGACATCTTTTCGCATTGTTCGATGAATGATGAATGGATATATAACTCGATTGCTTGTTGTTAATCTTGTCCTGAGATTCTGAATCTCCTGCTTTCAGTTGCGAAACTTTGCTCTTATGTGGTTCATGGCACAGCAGTTGTGCCTTTCTGCACATTCTCGGCAGCTATCTATTTTACACGTTTTAACGTAATGATCATCAGACAATTTAGACACAGCTTTAATCGTCTGACCTCCTTTATTCGTCCTGATATTGGTAATGCTAAAAACTTTTCACAAAAGTATATAAAATGTGCTCCGTTGTAAAGGTAACACTTACCTGAGATTAAAGAAGCAGTTAGGGAAGTGGTCTTTCTGTTTCATTATTTTTGGCTGAAAAATGTGATTTTGAACCTATGGCAGAGTATCCTCTACTGTGCTGATCATTCTTTTTGACACATTTTTCTCCTTTATCGACCGACCTTGACTCAATGTGTTTCAGTGTTTGGCATTTCTTCTTCAAGAATTCTAACATGCTAGCCTTGCGTTTTCATTAGACTTCATTTCTTCCTCCCATGTTCGAAAAGTTTTAACGTCAATCTTAGTTCCTAACATGTGCACGACGAGCTCATCTCATGCTTCAATAAGCAAGCCTAGAATCTTTAATATTCGCAAATGTCTAGAAACATAATCAATTAAATCTCGAAGAGCTTTTACGAACTCTTTCGGTACAGCGAGTATCATAAGTAAACACTGAATATGTTTTTGTTTGAGTGATCTAGGATCGTCGTACCGCTGTTGTAATAAATAATTTGTACGCCATCATATAATTCTGACTAGCTAATTCAATTGATTCGATAATTTTCACAGCATCACCCAAAATGGACGAAACGAGATATTAAAATTTTTTGATGTTCGACAGATGCGGTTTGCCATGTATAATAGAACAAAAACTGTCGGAAAAACATTTCCATTCCTCAATTTTACCATCAAAGTTGAGAAGTTTAATAGTAGGCAACTTAACCTTTGCCGATCTACATGGGTCGATTCCGTGGCGCTAGCTACGCGATCGAGAATCTCTGTTTGACGGGACAAAATAGTTGCCAAGGTTTCGCCTTTTACCGAGAGTGTCATGGTCGAACCATCATTTTTGACTAACGCGTCCCATATGTTGTATCAATTCAGATTGTTGCTGCAATAGTTGCACAATTGCGCCAGTATCATACGACTCAACACCCTCCACTGACGATTTTAAGAACCGCTTTAACAAAGTTTTTACTTCGAAATATCTTTGTTTTAATTCTTCTTCCGTTGTATCGCTCTCGGCTCTCGACTCGCTTAAATTCTCTAGCAACTGTCTTTGAATGGCATCGAATGTATTTCTCGATGTATTTCTTCTAATTTTTCTAATCATATTTCGGCTTGCTCCTTGTCATATTCATTAACGATTTATAATATCCTCGTATTTGTGTCCTCGTTCTAGTGAGTTTCGCCTTTGTATATCCTCGACCCTTGCGTAACTTATCGATGATTTCCGACATCTTGTATGTCGTACCTCGTCTTTGTTAAATTGCCGTGAGCGTATTTATCGTATTCGGATTGCAGATCGTGAACTTGCCGTATACGGACCGAATCTGGCTCGAAGGACCAATGTTAAATAGCAAAAGAAAAAATAATGATTCGTTAAATATAGAAATTGCTATTACACTTCTTAAGCACACTTGCATTCGCTTCGCTCGCGGAGAGTCTTATGTCTTGACTAAAAGAAAAAGGGAGGGGAACGAACGAGTCCCGCTGTGTGGGCTCCCTCTATCGTTGAGATGACAAGGCGAGCTATCCTTCTGAATGCACTTTGTGCGCTAATTCAAGTATAAACAAAAAAAAATCAAGGCTATCTAATGCACTAACAAATAGTTACAATTTCATATGACAGATATTACACTAATTAACGACAATAACGAATTACTAATAATAATTTTAATCATTAATAATTAATTTTTATAATCAAATAAACAGCACACAAAACTTGAAAACTGTTTTTGTTTTCCCGAACTGCTTTTATTTGAAATTAAAAAAAACTATATTATTATTAATTACAAAATTAACTATAAATTTAATCACTTTCATCGTATACAATTGTAAATTAATGCAACAAATATTTTAAGAGATATTTGACTTATCTCTTATTTAACCGAAACAAAAAATGTATCATATGTTAATTGTATCTAAAATTAAATCTTCTTTAATCTTATTATTTTTGTTTTTTTTTGGGCTTGTTCTAATCTTTTGTTTTTTTTAATTTCTGTTCTTTTCTTTTTAATGTTCTGAGTTTTTTTGTTCTTGTTATGTATCTCAAAAATTAATCCTTCTGTTTTTTTAATTGTGTATATTTAAAGTGAATAAACTATATTATTAATATTAATTATAAAATTTGTTTATATGTAATATAAATATATGTAATATTGTTTATATGTAATATACATAATAATACACACTCTCTCTCTCTCTCTCTCTCTCACACACACACACACACACACACACACACACACACACACAGATATTATTGATTTATCTTTTTTTAAAGAATAATGAATATATACAGAGTGTTCCGTAGCACTGTCCTCATCGCTTGTGAGAAGGTAGACCAGAGCGAGATAAATGAAAATGTCTTATATTTTGCGATATTCGCAATAATTTCCGTGTTATTAAATATTAAAATTGTACAAATAAGAACGTGCGGGGAGAAAGCGCTCGCCCGTCTGATCCATAGGACGAATAGGAAGCATAAGCGGCGGCTACTATCCTTCTCCTTGCCGCGCGCGCTCCGCCCATCACCGAGCGCCGGACGGTCATTGTCGTCACGCTGGGCCGTCCTACCGGTCAGACGGGTGAGCGCTTTCTCCACGCGTGCTCTTATTTGTGCAACTTTAATATTTAATAACTCGAAAATTATTGCGAATATCGCAAAATGGTATGACATTTTCATTTATCTCACTCTCGTCTACCTTCTCACGAACGGTGTTACACATGCTATGCGTGCGTGCGTGCGTGCGTGCGTGCGTGCGTGCGTGCGTGCGTGCGTGCGTGCGTGCGTGCGTGCGTGCGTGCGTGCGTGCGTGCGTGCGTGCGTGCGTGCGTGCGTGCGTGCGTGCGTGCGTGCGTGCGTGCGTGCGTGCGTGCGTGCGTGCGTGCGTGCGTGCGTGCGTGCGTGCGTGCGTGCGTGCGTGCGTGCGTGCGTCTTCCTCTCTGCGTTCTCTCTCCCTCTACGTCGAACGAACTGCGTCGTACCACTATCATACTACTAACGAACGACTATCAATTATTATTATTATTATTATTAAACTACTATCAACGTCAATCAATGATTACGTGAAAAAAACGAATAACATCATATTGAACATCGATCGAACTGCGTTGTATCACTATTATTTTACTATCGAACGATTATCAACGGTTATTTAAACTACTATCAACGTCAATCAAACTATTATCAATCACTTTGAACATCAATCAAACTGCGTTGTACCACTACTACTATTGAACGACTATCAACAATTGTAAAACTATTATTGTTTAAAACTACTATCAACGTCAATCAAATTATTACCAACTACTCTCGGTGCGCTCTCTTGAGGGGGTATGGGTCCGTCAGGGTCCGCCCCTGCCCGCCGCTGCCCAACATGTTTGTCATCTTTTTCACATATATACTTACTGCCCTGAATCACAGGTAGGGTCTCTCCTTCTCTTTCCCATCTTATTGTTGCATGCTGTCCCCCCTCCCCGTTACAGTTTTTTTAGGCGTCCTTTCTTCTTCGAAGATCTTTTCTTAATTTTATTGTTTGGATAATAACATTATTGTTATTTAATATTTCAATTTGCGGGAGGGAGTAAAGGTTCGTTTTCAATAAATGCAAAATATATGATTCAGGAGGATAATTTGGATTATATTCATCTGATTTTTATTATTTGATAATAATATTGATATCAATATTATTGTTATAATAATAATAATAATATCATAAGGAGTGGTGGTGAAGGGAAAACTAATTTAATAAATTAATATGTTTCTTCAGTATTTATTTTTATTATAACAGTCCGTCTTCGCCGGGTGGGGTCGTGCGAGTTCGGATGCGCGGACGTGTTCGTCGGTTGCCGAGTTCGGAAATTAATAAGGTTGTTTAACTCAGATATTGGTTAAGAATATATTTATTTGATTTGACGATGTGGGTACACAGCGGTGTAGATTCGCTCAGCGCGCTGTTGGCCAGTGTTACATCCCCCCCATCCGGGGGTCAATCATGTAACTTTACATGAAATTTTTCACTTTTCACTTTTCCACTTTTTACTTTTCATTTTTCATACCTTGACATTTCATGTGAAACTTTTCACGTACAGCGATTATGTAGCTTGGATGCGTAGAAAGTGAAATCATGAAACATAGATTTTATAGCTAATGAAAATTATTTTATTGGTACAGTATTATACAGGATGTCCCAAAACTCCCGCATTTGGAATATACTACGTGATTCTTTATGCTAAAAGAAACAACTTTTTCGTTTAGCAAAATTGCGACGAATAGTTTTTACAGTGGATCAGATTAAAAGTGACGAATGAGCGCACGTATGTGCATAGCGGTCAGAGCTGGCGCGCGTTTCTCAGGCCGGCGCAGTCTGATACTTAATCTTTGACTTCACGTACTATATTGTTTAAAATATGATAAAAGTTAACAAAATCAGTGTTTTCATCCTTTAACGATTTAATAAAAAAATTGTCTGATTTCGTAGCATTATCTCGAAATAAAAATAAATACACTATGAACTGAGCATTCTATTAATTTAATTACTGCACAATGGCATATAACAAAAAAATATACTGAATTTAATGAATTATTTAGATACTATTATAAAAAAATCAATTTTTTTACTTTTTGTGATTACGTACTCACGTTATTAATAAGTATTTATTAAATTCAGTATTTTTTTATTGTTATATGCAATTACGACAATAAAAAATAATTAAAATAATAGAATGCTCAATTCATACACCATATAATTTACATTTATTTTTATTTCCAGATAATGCTACGAAATCAGACAATTTTTTTATTGAATTGTTACGTAAAGGATGAATACAAATACTTATCTTGTTATACTTAATTTGTATTATATTTTAAACAATACAATACGTGAAGTCGTCAAAGATTAAGTCCCAGGCCTGAAGAACGCGCGCCGGTCCTGACCGCTACGCACATACGCGCGCTCATTTGTCATTTTTAATTTGATTTATTGCAAAAACTACTCGTCACACGCAATTTTGCTAAAGAAAAAAGTTGTTTCTTTTAGCATAAAAAATTACGTAGCGTATTCCAAATGCGGGAGTTTTGGAACACCCTGTATACATCTTTTAATAATCAATTGTATATGTACTACATACACTTAATCTTAACGCAGCCCTAATCTAATTCCGAAGCATATTTATTTCCGCCTTTCCGCCACCAAGGTACATGGCGAAAAAGTTCATGTGAAAAATTTCACATTTTCATGTTTGAGAGAGTTACATGATCTCGCAAAATCGTACATGATCATAAGTTTACGTGAAACTTTTTACTTTTCACGTTTCCGTCCTAGGGAAAAAGTTACATGATTGATCCTCTGTTCGACGTGCGATTTTCAATGCGCGTGAAGTATTCGGGGTGTACTTAGAGTGCGCGATGCGTGCGTCGAGGTGATTGGTTCGTGGCGAGGCCATGGTTACGTAGGCGCGGTTTTATCGAGAATCGGCCGGGTTTATATACCTGTTGAGTCTTGTTATTTTGCAGTTTGCAAAATAGCGCGGGTCGTCGGCGGTATTTGACACGCACGTGCCGAGTGCGTGTTGTTGCACGCGCAACGGTCGGTGTGTTCGATAGCGGACGCGGAGCCCTGTCGCATTTACACTTAGAACGGGGGAGGCGTATTGTTACATTATATTTTATTAAAAAATTTTAAATTTGAAAGAATAATATTTGTTCAATATACACTACTACTAATCTTAATTACAGGGAAGAAAAAAGAAATAAAAAGAATATATTAATATTTATGTATTTTTATTTTTTCAAAGTCTTACAATTTTTTCTATCGTTACGACCACCAGTTAAATATTTCAAATACATTCTGTAATGCGCAATGTTTCGAATGTTTTCCACATTATAAAGTATTATTATTAATATCTAAAATATTCAAAGATTCAATGTCTTCGTAATTCATATTCAAGGTTTCGATGATTGCGTCATTTCTCATACTGTTGAACATATCTTTCAACCATTTTCGTTTTTCATAGTCCTTAACATATATGAAAGTTTGATAATAATTCTCTTCTATACCAAATACGACTGTTGTAATTAAACGTTTCGCTATGCTGTACGAGATTATTTCATCATTCTATTGCAATCTATGGTAATATACACTCAACCAGGAAGTGCCAGACTTTTCGGACTTTGTAAGTGAATTCCATGGTACGGGGCTTGCAAAAATATAATGTGCGAGAATAGACCCTTTCCTCAATACACTTCCTTCACGACAAATCTCTTCTCAATAATGAATCCTTGCAGATCCAGAAATGTTGATACGACTATGACGAGCAATTTTTCGAGATTGCATCTTATAGCAAAATATTTCGTTTTTTATCCTCTTTTATATAGCGCTGCAATTTATGTCATCTTGCGCATTACGTTGGACAGATTATATTCAATCACATGGTCATATATGATGAGACAATAGGCGGTAGTATATGCTGGTACATTCGCTTTAAACTGAAATTCTAATCGCACATCTACAATAGCGCTCTTAATGGACTCATTTTGCCGCGAACAATCAATGATTGTACAAAAATGCTTAAAATTGGAATAGTGTAGCTTTCCGTGGTACGGTTTAATAATTTGATAATAAGACGTAAAAACATGTCACATAAGACAGTATATCTATGTTTGTCAAAGTCCAGGTTCAGATCATCGTACGGATAAAATTCTAAGTTTAGATAAAGTTTTATGTTGGTTAAGTTACAATTATCGAAGTAATATTTATATGTATTCATGTTATTTTTTTCTATCAGTCTGCAGAGCAAAGAAAACGTATTGTGATTCTTCTAGCTGAGTCGCAGTCTTGATAGTTCAGGAATGTTTCGTCGTGTTCGGCAATAAAGGATATTCATACAGATCCTATGAACGGAAACTTATACTCAGATATCGTCCGCTTTCTAAGATCCGCAGCATAGATAGTTGACTTCGTTCAACATAACGTGAAGCACTCGTCATTGTACTTTGAATAATTCAAGTTTCGGTTCCATCGCAGGATCTCCCACAGGGCAATTGTTATCATTGCGCGTTTGTATCAAAATCAATTCGTGACGAGCGTTAGTTATCACATATCTGTAATCTTCACAAAAAACCAAGCAACATGTTGAACGGTAAAAATTAAAGTATCCATTAGATGTCGTTACACTTTTTGTGCTATAGTCAATCATGACAATTCCAGCATGCACAGATGTAAAGTTGTCAAGTGACATCGATGCATAATTCTTTAGATAGTTCTTTAGAAGATTGGTCACTCCAACGTTTCTATTGCGATCAATCTCTACATCATTGAGTTCATATCGAATTTCATCAAACATGAACGCGATGCAATTATTTCCAAGTTTTGGCGTATTTTCATTCTTAACATTCGATTTCGATTCTGTATGTCAATCTTCCTTCAACGTAGCAAAAACTTTTAGACGGCAACGCGTATAAATCTTGTTGTTGTATGGGTATTCTTATTTCATCGCTATGCCCAAATGTGTTAACATATGGATTGCATGTGTGAATTTCTATCTTGACAATACGATCGTCAAAGATCGGCTGACTTTTAATGTTCAAGATATCGACCATCTCAAATAGCTCGTACGATGAATCCCAGTGATTTAAAAAAATTTAACGTTCGACGCGTTTTTTCTTTTTACAGAACAATCGAATACTCTTGATTGTCGTCTCTTCGTTAAAAATTGTGTCTCTTGTTTGCTTCACCTGCTCGTTCAACACAAGCATTTCACGTTATCGCTGTCATTTTCGTACATGCAGTCTAACGATAATCTCCTCTCCGCGAAAATCAAGCAATCGACCGTGATCCATAACGCAAATCGTCAAATCCATAATGCTTCGTGCAATGATCGAAAGATAAATGATCTGGGCGGGAGCTTCCGATATCTTATATCCTAGCGCGTGGCGAAAACTCATGTATCGTATGCACACTCTTGTCGTTACTGTACGCATCCGCGATCACATTGCATTCGATGCGAATGATATTTACGTTCATGATATTTATTCGATTCATCCAATTCGTGCCATTGTTGCTGCTCCAATATACGATTCGATGAAAATCCCAACAGCGATCCAATGTTATCAGGTTTGGTGAAATTTATCCGATAGGTTCATTTGATTTCGCTCTTCATCATATTGTTGTAACACGAATCGCCAGCGAGTACTCGTCATTGTCATCATCATCTTTGAGATTTGTCTTCTTCCTCCTCGCAATCATCAAGATGAAAATTTAAAATTGCACGTCTCAGATGCCAATGTCACGCATACTTCGTATAGTTCTCCGGGAATGATAATTTTTTTATCGTCTTTGTCAAAATAAAACTTATTATTCGACGAATTTACATTAGGTATTGTATAGTAAGCTTGTTAGGCCGAGTAATCATCATCATTTAAATCTATGGTTGGAAAGTAGCTTGCCGAGGGCTCTACTCTTGCCTGTCAACGTCAGCGATGTTTTGAATGAATACTAAATTTAAATAGTGCAATAGTGCAGTTTTTAAATTAGGTATCAACCATTCGTAAAAACTGCAAACACAGTTGTCCACAATTGCTTTGATTATAACGTTGATAAAGCGTGTGATTGTATACGATTTGTATCACGTCTAGATCCACACCACTTCCCTCGGCGGTCAAAGATTATCAAAACTGTCGAAATATATAGCATGATTTTCTTTCTTCGCATATGCCACCCAATGAATACTAAGTTCAGCATTATCCAAATTCACGATACTGTTCTCATATCTATGTATTCTTCCTGTTGGTAATGCAGTACGCATGAAAATGCCTTTAAAATATGGAATGCGCATACATTTCGCCAGTTGTTGCAGTTGTACATTGGTAGTTACACCCTTGGACATTTTTACTGCTCCTTTGATTTTTTTTCTTTTTGAAATTCTTTTTCCACGCTTGTAAAGAATGAAATGAAATTCGTGACCTTCCATGGCGCGGTTATGGTGTTTTAATTCTTCCAGTTGACGTTTTGAAGCTTTGTTATCATTCACCACCTTTGCGATTCCCGTCGCTCCACCAACTAATGAACCGAGAGCTCCTAGCAATGGCAGGATTGGCAGGATACCACCACGTTTCGATACCGGAAGTATTCGCTTGTACGGTGTCCTTTTCACATTTGTCGACTTCTTTCTTGTCTTCTTCGTTTTCAAACTCATACCTATTTTCGTCTTAGCTTTCATAACAGCCCAAACGGTTGTAGCAGCAGCTCTCTCTCCAAGAGTCGAATTTCTCGCAGTAATATGTTTTCGCGCTTTCACAGCGAGTACATTGTCGGCAACGTGTCGTTTAGCGAGATCGTTGCTATGCGAATAGGCTATATCGCTCGCGACATGCCGCGTCCAGTGGATTAACGCCTTGATCACCTCTAGCCAATCGCTTTTCTAGATACGTTCTTGGACCGCAAAACTGATATCCAGGGATGTGCAATTCAAAAGGAAGTGCATTTATCATGCGATTTAACAAGCCACAACTCGTACGCTTCGCTGACATTCGCCACAATTCTTTATCAGTGCCGGTCCGTCAATATAAATTTGATGAGAAGGTAAATTATAATGTTTTAGATACCGACAATACAATTGAATTTCCGAATCTGCTTTTATATGCTCGGATAACTTGTTCCATAATTGATCGATGCAATCGTGAAACTCTCGTAACAGAATAACTTTTATATATTTTAAATGTTCGGCAGTTAAACTGTGTATGTCGCAGTTATTCGATACGATGAGAAACATTTTTTACGACTGAGCTGTTTCGCTCCACGCGCCTCTATAAATAGGCCAGCTCTCAACATCTTTTTATATTTTTTTCTTTTATTATTGTGGAGAGAGGGAGAGAATATGCGATTCGTGCGGCAGTTGCAGACCATTAAAATGATGACGACAAGATACAGTTAATGTCTGAGAAGAAGAGCACGCAAGCATAGAAATATGCTATCGATTTCTGTACACAATATCATCTGTGGTCTATCAAACTGTGGCAAGACAAACGTGCTGATAAGCTTGCTAGAAAGTCTACACGATGTACACTTCGAGAACGTGTACGTGTACTCAAAATCGCTGCAACAACCGAAATACTTAGAGAATTTACTGACACCGATAAAAGAAATTGATTATTTTACATTCTTCAATAACAGTGACGTCACCGAATGAGGCGCTTCCAAATTCTATTTTTATCTTTGATAACGTAGCATGCGAGACAAGCAAGACATTATAAGAAAATATTTTGCAATAGCCGACACGCCGATATTGATTCCTTCTATCTCTGTCAGACATACGCAAAGATACCAAAGCATCTTATACGTAACAACGTGAATCTGTTAATTCTATTCAAACAGGATGGTACTAATCTGAAACATGAACATTTAACGATCACGTAAACACTGTCGTATGAGGACATGTCGTATGAGGATTTCTGTGAATTGTGTCGTATTTGCTGGCAGCAAAAGTATGGATTCCTAGTAATAGACAAGGATAGTGCATTTACAGATGGGCGATATAGAAAAGAATTTAATGACTTTGCGGTACTGTGATGTAATTAGTTGTTGTCGATACGTCAACTAGGTAACGTTTCTCCAAGATGAACAATAGTAACAAGGATCGTGAGACGATTTTGAAACAGATTGCGAAAACGAGCGATTCAATTCGCAAAAAATACGGTACTTTAAAAATTGGTAAAATAGAGAAAGATATAGCATTGGAGAAACACTTTAAACCCATCATCGAACCTCTGAAACAGATCGTCGAACGCACCGAAGAGTCTCAGCCGATTAAGAAAGAAGTTAATGAAAGATATCAGAATTAAGAAAGAAGTCAATGTTGTGAAAGATATCATTAAGGAAAAACGCGAACATAACGATAATGATGATGATAATGATGATGACGATGCATACTGGCTGGATGATGGATGGCTGAAATTAATGTCATAGCCAAAAAAGCAATGCGAAACAATTGAACAATATGTCAGATTTATCAACGCTCAGTTCTATAGATTTACTAATAGAATCACCGATAGAATCATCAATCGAATCATCGATAAAATCATCAAAAGAGCCATCGAAAATACCATCATTCGTATCGAAGGAAGAAGTTTTTGAAACAAAAGACGACAGTGAACCATCGCTCGAAACTTCCGTCAGACAGACTGCAAACATAACAAGATCGAGAGGCACTACTTAGTCAGTTGGAACCATTGGCACAAAAATACGTACTCTCCCATGATGACAGAAAAAACGAAATTGATTACGTATACGGTGTCTATCTCGACAAAAATGGTACGATGCTCGGCAACAAACAATTCGACGTCGACAAAGATGACTCCATAATCATACAATGTGAGATACAATGGTACACCTGGCTTATACGAGTTGATTTTTAAGAGACTTCCCGATGATGTAATTTTTACCGAGAATGACAAACAAACGTATAAGAATATATTGTTAGCAACGAATGCTCACAAACATGATCACAAGACCGATAAGCCCATCATAAGTAATAAGGAATACAAGTATATCATCGGTTCGCTTGTATCTGTGTATAAAATTGGCGCTAAAAGAAAGGCAGGCGTGGGCAATATTCAAACCATTCAAACGTAAGGTTAACTGATAACATGATTGATTGACATTCATTTAGATTACACTAAAACGAGTTTTAACAAATGATGATTACTTATCTCGTTGAGAGTACGCACAAGTAAATAAATACGTATAATACACTTTGCATCATTTGCGTATCGTACACCGTAATCAAACATATCTGAGAAGAAGAAAAGCTTCGAGAAGCGACAGTTGATAGAGGAACTGCATGCTCCAGCAAGAAGAAATTTTCCACGAAGACACATGATTATTTACGGATACGATGACTTGGGGCAGGCGGATGTAGTTGAGATGCGTCCTTATACACGATTCAACAAAGGTTACCATTACATTCTCATCGTCATTGACGTGCTGAGCAAGTATGCGTGGGCCGTACCGCTCAAAACCAAGAGTGGAGATGAAATGGGCTCGAGCGATCGCAAAGATAATTCAAAATGATGGAAGATGTCCGAAAAATTTGCAAACATAGGGAAACATAGGAAAAGAATTTTACAACGCAAACGTGCAAAAATTCTTGAAGAAATATAACATTAATCATTATTCTACGTATTCTGTAATGAAGACATCGGTGGTCGAACGATTTAACCGTACGTTAAAGAATGACATGTGGAAACAATTTACGCTCAACGGAAACTATAAATGGATCGATTTGTTACTGCGTCTCGTGTCAGAGTACAACGCACGAAAACATCGAACTATCGGTATGCGACCCATTGACGTTACCCCCGTGATCGCTGACAAGCTCTTAACCACTGTATAGAATCGCGTAAAGATTGCTGCACCTGCGCGATTCAAAGTAGACGACTCGGTACGCGTTAGTAAATTCAAGACAAAACCTTTGAAAAAGGTTACACACCAAATTGAACCACGGAAGTATTTAAAATCATCAAAGTGTAGAAAATTAATCCCGTGACGTATCTACTGGAAGATTATAAGGGAAAACCTATTGCCGGAGGATTCTACGAGTTGCATCGCATCGCTAATCCTAACGTATATCTTGTAGAAAAAGTATTGCGCAAAAAGGGGGATAAGGTTTATGTAAAATGGTTGGGATTTGACAATTCACACAATTCTTGGATACACGAGGATAATGTATTATAAAAGAAATAAAAAAATACGTTTAGTATAACATATCTTATTACAAAAATATTTTATTACAAAATTTATACTTTAAATTACTATTAAAAATAAGATTAAAAAATATATATATAAAATATATTTTTTATTTATAATAGTATTTTATAATGTCCCCATAGCAGCGTGTCAATAGAATCGTGTACAATATATCGTTTATCATCATACGGACTTAGAGCAATTTTCGTTTCAGATACAATGTACACTTCGTGAAATTTCGATCTTATGCAAGACTGCTGTCGTGTCATTTCAATTTTATCTCGCAGGCATCGCATGTAATCATCGAACGTTATCGATCTGGCTACAACGTTACTTTTAACACCTTTAACTTTTTTCGCATCTTTCTTACCATCGACGCGCAAGGCGTACATCTTTGTTCTAAGCTCAACGAATTCGATTCATGATTGCACCATTGTTTTCGTCTTTCATTAAACCCGGTATTTTTTTATTGGTAAATGGAATATCATACACATTATCGACCGCGTAATCGCTTGTATCAAATCTATTGACGTTTCATAATTTCGTATACACCATCGCATTCAATGAAGTAAATAAGACTATCAGTGTCAATGTACATAACTTTACATTTCTCGCGGAACAACAGCGCTATGTACTCGTAATGAAATTCGTATAAACATGTCTTGGATATATCGAGGATGCACATCCTATCTACATAGATCGGTTTGTTGAACATCACTTTGAGTTTGCGCATTTCTATCACTACCAGATTCTTCAAAAAGACGCTTCGACTGTGGAAGTTTGGTTTTGCAATCATTGCCTCAGCGCCAGATTTCCTCCCCATTTAGTGATAAGCCGCACATCGACATGATTGCGCACATTCTACACGGTTTTACCAAAAACTGCGTTATTATAAATTTTTTTTCCAAATCATTCTTGGCTCGAATTCTGAAATTTGTATTGAGCTGAATATAATCGCGAAGCCATGGAGATTGTGCAAACTGTAATACGCGGTGAATCTTTGCTACGCAAAGACCGTGACGAGTACACTACTGCAAGTTGCGATAATGTATGACATAACATTTCTTATCGTATAACGAGGAGCTTAGTTTATCGTTTGCTGGGCGGTTTATCGCGCGTCGGACAGGACGGTAGATTAGTGTGTGCATTGTGAAGATATTGTGGATACTCCAAGTGCACCTTGAGAATGTAACCTGTCGTAGCGCGATATTCGTAATGTTAAAATTTGTTACATCATCGACTCATCGAAAATCTGCGTAGGATAATGGTTGACACATTGCCTAACCATACAAGTTGGTTACATCAAAATACACCAGATATGATGATGGTTTCGAGGGGGTCGTACTGCATGTATTTGTTTAGCCTGCGCGTATCTGTTGGAACATTGACTAAGACTTCCGCGTTCGATGAATATGACCATGTCGATGTCAGTGAGAAGTTCAAAATTGATACTTATGTGCTTCAGCATCGCACGTCCCACGTAAAATCGGGTAGAGTATAATAGTACGCGGGATTGAGTCCATAACTCGCAATGCAACTATCGCGAAAATGCTCAAAAATATCGGTCAACCACAAGATGTCAGTTTTAAGATACAGATCGCTATAGTCCAAGCGTCCGGATGGAGAATCGCTGCCACACATTAACAGCGTGCGCGTAATCGCTTTCGAACACGGTGTCGCCCGTTAACGAACTGTAGAATGATTCTCGCAACGGTAACTTGATCTCCTCCAACTTTTCGACGCAGTCAATGTATTTGTATGGAGAGATGTCTTTTCGTGTCAATAAATTGAAATTTTCTACAGATACATTACAATATTCGCGCTGCGGTATCCGTAGCTTATCCTTGCTAGGAAAAGATGCCAATTTTTCAAAACTGCTACTGAGAAATTTATACGAGTCAATAAATCGCAATTTTATGCAGTTTTTTCGATCATCTTCAACGCTTTTAACATTTTTTGTTAAAAAATGTATTTTTCTTTGGTTATTGGAAGCAGATCTATATCTCCTTCATACGCTGTAGCTATTTCTTTGATAAAATGTGTCATAGTCGGATAAATTATGGAAAACTATGGGAATGCAATGCAAATCTTTGTAATTTAAATTACAATTTAAATGCGCGAGACCTCTGAATCGATTGATCAAATGACAATGATCGCGTATTCGCGTATCGCTTAGCACAAACGGTTTTTCGTATATGTGACAATGCGTGGCGCTATTAAACGTTTTCAGTAGTAAGTGGGGCACTATGGCGCGTCAAAACAACCCCCCACCATCTTCCCACTGGCGCCAGGGGCGTGGCCGCCGACGGTCAAAAACTGGCAGCCACGTGGAAATGGAGCGTTCTGATTGGTCGGTGGGGATGGGAGGTGATAATTAGGTAATTAGTGGGAGCGTTCTGATTGGTTGGCTCCGTAGCTGCCCGACACGTGATTGGCTCTACCCATAGTGCCCCATGTGTGGATGTCGAAATGCTAGATGAGCTAGGGGAAGGGTGAGAAAGCGTCTGGGACCGATCGGAGTCCGAAAACAAAATGACGTCTGCGAAAAGAAATATGACGGGTCTGTAAAAGGAATATACTTGTCGAGAATGAAATGCGATTTTTTGTGACAGGTGGTATGGAGCGTGGAGAAGAAAACTGATTTTTTGCGAGTTTTATTAGGTGTATATGGGATATGACGTTTTCTTAGGGCGAAAAGTTTCTCGGCGCCTCATAGTCGGTGAATTTAGATAAATTTCCCGACTCGTTTGACATTTTTGTATGTAGGAAATATAGGTTTATAGAGTATATAGGTTTTGAAGACGTGAGGTTTGTCGGAGTGTAATAACCGTTAGAATTATTCTGCGTGTCGTACGGGTATTTGGGGGAGGAAAACAGGAACAGGCAGGTTCGCACTAGAGGTTTCTGACGATGACGACGACGACGAACTTGGAGTTATACAAAGGTTTTATCCTATCCACAAACACGTGGGTTGAAAAAATTTTCTTTCGACACGACGATAACTATACAAGCATACTGAAGGGAGAGAGAGAGAGAGAGAGAAATGTGCGGGAGTCGGGAAAGCATAGAGGTAGTAGAAGACAATAGGAAAACACGCTCGAGCAGGCTCGCGTAAATGACTTTCAAAAAAGAGGAATTGTGAAAAATTTAGGATAAAGGGAGAGATAAAGAAACGACGTAAATTTGAATTTATGTTACCAAGTATAAGTCGAATTTATTTTTCGCATATATATGAATATGTTTTGTTACAGAGTTATTCTTCTTGTTACAAAATTAAATACACGATTCGGTTATTATATAAAAATTATAACTCACGATTCAATAAAATTATAGTAGTAATTTCTTTAAATTTTAATGTAATTAATTCTAAAAATACAATATCAAAATATGTATCCAAAAATGGTAAATTATTTATTTGCGTTCTCACAGCAAGTTTGATATCCTTTTGGTTGCCTCGGACGGTGAGTTTGACGATATCGGCGTCGATGTAATTGTTAGGTAGACATAGTTCTATCTCCTTGATCAAATAACGTGCTCACTCGTTAACAGTATCGACAACGGATGCTAGCTGGTTTATACGAGCATTGACACATTTGACGATATTCTCCATCCCTTGAAAAGTAGCTTGTTGCATTACAACTACAATGGAATAAGTTTTCCTTTTTTTCGACGGAGGTTGTTCCACTGTTTTCGAGTCTGCTTGCGTATTTCCGGTATTGTTTTCTTTAGGAAAATTTTCATTTTCCTTATACATCACCAATACAGCTTTCGCACCGTAGGCAGAGGTGAAGTTGATGAATATGTTTGCAAATGTGATGGGATTTACTTTGCTTTTGCTGCTTCCGTTAAAGTATGCGCTCATGTACCGAATACTGTCTTGAAATTGCTGCCACGTGTCCGGATCAAAGCTGATTCCTTCTGCAGAATTAGCACTCAATTTAACGACAGGCTCTTCCTTAGATAATTGTAATCCCACGTGTAATTTCTTCGTATGAGAGGTATTGAGAGGGTACGTCGTAGAAAGCAGCAAATTTTGTTCCACATTTTGCACACAGTTCTTAAATATCTTGCGAATATTTTCTAGTTTAGTGGGATTCGCAACTTCTTGTTGTCCGGCCATATTACTCGATGAGAGAATTTTGAACAAAATGTCCACTTTTAACAAACGAAAACTCGGAGGGATATTTTCGAAGTAGACGCTTCGAATGTTATTACTCGAGTGAAGCAGTGTAGCGGTATGTTACCTACCTATATCGCATCTTCCCCTCCCTTGAAATAAATAAAAAAGTACGTTTTATAAATAATATACAGTTAAACCGATTCTAGAAGATTCTAGAAGAAACGCGTATTTTCGTTTTGTCTCTGCTTTTTTTCAAGGAAAAACTTTCCTCGAATAACGGAATTATTACAGATTCGATCATGTTCGAACACACGCGAGTCTTCGATGTTAGATGAGAAAAATTTTAAATAAATAAATTATTGAACATTCGAATAAACTATAATTTTACGTTGCTCTTTTTCAACAAGGAAAGAATTTTCTCGAATAAAGCGAATATTATAGGTTCGATCACGTTCGAACGTGTCAGGGTATTAGATAAGAAAATTTTTAAAAAATCATCGTAAAATTATGCAAAAACTATTTCAAGAAGAAGAAAAAAATATCGAAATATACAATGGAAGTACGAGTAAGAAATATTTTATAAATGTTATTATAAATGTTTAAAATTTGTTAATGTTTAATTTGTTAAATGTTTAAAAATTTGAAGAAGCGAGAACTTTCCTCAAATTTAAATAACTATTTATTTGGACGTGCTATATATCTGGCGCCGTTTATAACAAAAAAAAACGCCGTTAGTAAACAAAAAAAGAAGTGAAATCGAAAAAGGGTCAAGCTACAAGTAATATAAATTTTTCAAGAAAAAATAATTTATTACCTGGGCTGAGATAGCATTCCTACCCCTCTCGAAACTACAGGATAATTCTACAATTTTTTATAAATCTCTTTTGGAAAAGACTTTCCCTATATAGTGCGTTTTGCGCTATCTAAAACTATTTCTGAGGAATTCTTTCGTGCTTCATCTCGGTTTCATCACGCGAGTTTCGGATTATTTTACGCGAATAAAGATACGAAAAATGGGCAGTGAAGTGATTAGAAGAAGCATAAAGTTAGCATCCATGTTGGATATTCGCATAAACGCGGAAAAATTTTTAACTCAAATATCTAACGTTTCGCTTGATGCCAACTATCTGATTTTCACACGTTTTTCATGCGAATGTTCTGATACAATATTGGGAGTATTGTATCAGCTAGGATACTTTGGTACCGACGCGCGTTTACTCCGGATTGCCGGAGAAATAATTGAAACGCGACGTGCAGTTGGACACGAGGAGGAGGATGTAGGTGGACACATCCAAAATCTCCTCTCTCACCTCCACAATGGTAAGTGATTTTATTATTTTTATAAAAGCAACTCATATATCGAACTCGCGATTTAGCTAATTTTTAATAATAAATTATAGTAAGAAATGCACGTCAAAAAATCACTGCGGTAGTGAATCCGCTCACGCAAATTCGAAGGCGACGCGCGGAGGATGAGATAGAAGCAGGTCCAGCACGTAAGCAATATTATTAAAAACTAGACAGGAACAATGTTAAAAAATAAAAATTTTCCAAGATTAAAATATTAAATGCTTTTAGGAAGGGCACGTATTGAACCTACGCAGAAATTAGAGGAGGAGGCCCAGAAATTATTCAGCTCTCATCTGGTAGGTTTGCATTTTTAAATAAATAATTTTTAAAACAAATAGTAAAAAATTAGAAAATCTTAATACAACTTTGTTTTTAGATACGGAAGTAAGTACTCCCGATCAGCGAGTGTTTTCACCCGGTAAGTCGATAGAGAGAAAATATTAATTAAAATACATAATATCTTTATTAATTAAGGACATAATATTATTATCGAAAATAAAAATTTACGATATATTTTTTCTTAGAATACGACCATATGTACTCCCCCGTAGTCCCGGGAGAGAGAATTTGGAGCGATGAAGAAGGAGAAGAAGAAGAAGAAGAAGAAGAAGAAGAAGAAGAAGAGCAGCAAGAAGAAGAAGAGGAGGAGGAGGAAGAGGAGGAGGAGGAAATGGTGGAGGAAGAGGAGGAGGAGGAGGAGGAGGAGGAGGAGATGGAGGAAACGCGAGGGAGAACCCGAAGGCGAAGAGGAAATTGGAGAAACACCGCCTGGTATATCTTTTTTCTTATTTTTTACGATTTATGTTCGTATTCAATTTTAAATTATCGCATTTTTTAATAGAAATTCCTCCCAGCCCTATTCTCTATGCGAGAAGAAGACGCTATCGATAAAAGGCGAGTTACCTCAAAAAAATGTGCTTGTTTACTAAATTAAATACGAACATAATATTTTAAGCAATCTCGAAGTATTTTCTATAAAATATGTTTCTAATTTTTTGTAACTTTTGCACAGAAGCGAGCAATGAAGAGCCGCAGCGTGGAGGAGGGCTTCCACCTCAGGAAAATTTAGAGGAGGGAGAGGTTGAGGAGGAGGAGCAGCAGGAAATAGCAGACGAAGAAAGGGAGAAGGAGGAGGAGGAAAAGGAGGAGAAGGAGGAGGAGGAGGAGGAGGAGGAGGAAAGGGAACAAGCACGTGTTGGTCACGAGGTCAGAAATTCTAATCATTTGTTATTAATCAGGGAAAATTCGCGCCGCTTTAGAAATTTCGCGATATTAGGAAGAGAGGCGATATTCCGTTTGCGTCCGCTACCCGAAGGAGTCGATGTCTATAACTGGCTTGAAAATGTATTTGCCGAAATTCATGCCTACGCATTGCATACCTCCGAACCGTACGATTACGTGGGATTTGCATTCGATTCGGAGGATTTAACGCACGGTCCGGCGGGATTATCGTTTCGACCGGCACGCGACTTAACTCGCGAGGACATTTGGCGCCTTGTGAGTTCAGTAGCGCAAAGTGCCGGAGGTCTCGATATCGCGCGGGATTTTAACGTACGCATTTTCAATGTCGCGGCATCCAGAGGTCGCGGACGCGTTTCAAATAAACTCACACGGGAAGACATTGCGAAACGTTCGATTTTATCAATCTCCAATTCTGATAATTTATGTTTTCCCCGCTCTCTCGTGACCGCGCAAATTTATCACGAATGCGGTACGTTGCGTGCGGGGGAACTTCACGAGCGGTGGAATGTGGTAAGACATCAGAATTCCTCGTTACAACGCGAACTCGCGTTGAATTTGACGAGGAGAGCTGGTGTCACCATTCCACCGGAGGGTTGCGGGATTCGGGAAATAGAATGTTTCCAACGCTTTTTCGCCGCATCTGATATAGCTATTGTTGTTTATAATTCTGCTACTTTTGGACGCAGCGAGAGACCCTTATTTGACGGAAGCACGGTACTCGCTTCTCTAGAACGCGACCCTTTATATCGGCTAAATATTATATATCACGAGCAACATCGACATTATAGCCCAATTTTAAATTTAAAAGTAGCCGCGGGGAGTAGAGGGGGGTATTGTATACCATGTAATATCGGGTATCGTGAGGAAAGGAGTCACCGCTGTTCAACTAAATGTTCTCGTTGTAACAACGTGCCGCCGTGCGATCAACGCGAAATCGTGGAACTCGTTAGGTGTGAGACTTGCAAACGTTCGTTCTTCGGAAACGCATACTTCGAACATCATCGTGCGACAAAGTCGTATGACGGTAAAACTCCGACGAGCGTTTGTAACACCATTCGCCTCTGCGAAGGATGCGGGCGGGTTGTAAAAATGACAAAAAAACACGAATGCGGCGTTTCTTTTTGTAAAATCTGCAGTTTGCAAAAACCCGTAAACCATCTTTCTTACATGCAGCCTCTCTCTGGCGAAGACAGATCCTCCGTTGTTGAGTGCGGCGGGGACTCTTCTGTATTTGCGAGAGAGAGCGAGCAGAAAAACTCGGGTGAGCAGAAATGCAAAAAGGGACGAGTGGCATTCGTGTTTTATAATTTTGAGACACGCCAAGACCAATCGCTTAAGGGAACCGAAATAAAAATTCACGTCCCGACTCTGTGTGTCGCGCAACAGATTTGCGATTCGTGCGCAGAGATAGATAATTTGTCGGTGCGATGCGAGTGGTGCGGAGTACGTGAATTTGTTTTTCGCCAAAATCCGATAAAACAATTTATCGAATTCGCAACAAGTCCTACAAAACATTTTATACGCATTATTTGCATAGCGCATAACGCGAAATCGTTCGACGCGCAGTTTATCCTTTGGCACATTGTAGAAAATTATTCCGGATTAGAACCTCGTGTAATTTTAAACGGTACAAAAATTATAGTCTTAACAGTAAATCGCACGAAATTTATCGACAGTATTAACTATATGCCTATGCGCTTGTCGGAATTACCGAAAGCCTTCGGATTACCGGATAATTGTGACAAAGATGTCTTTCCGCACTTATTTAATACTGCCGATAATCAAACATATGTCGGTCCACTACCCGATGTACATTATTACGCTCCCGAAACAATGCGAATAGAGGAACGTTTTCTCGCGTGGCACGCAGAAATGTCGGGAAAAAATGTAATATTTGATTTCCAACGTGAAATACTCGAGTATTGTCGCACTGATGTTGATATCCTTCGCCGAGCATGCATGGCCTTCCGAAAAATATTCTTACAGCGGGGAAACGTGTGTCCATTCGAGGAATGTACAACTATCGCTTCAACGTGCATGAGAGTTTTTCGGAAAAACTTTTTGCGCGGAGGAGAAATAGGAATCATTCCTTCGGGTGGATACAGGTTTAAAGATAACTAGTCGCGCAAAGGCACGCAATGGTTAATTTTGAAGGAACGTGAGTTAGGTCATCAGATAATTCACGCGGGACGCGGACGCGAGTATCGTTTAGCGGAAGGCATGCTCGTCGATGGGTATTACGAATGCGAAAATGGGGGTGAGACGCGGCGTCACGTCTTGCAATTTCACGGTTGCTTTTTTCACGGATGCCCGTCTTGCTATCCATTAAATCGTGATAAAACGCTCGAAAATTTTAACGATATATTTGACGCGCGTTACGAACGAACGGTTGCAACGTCTTGGCGATTACGTCGTCAAGGATATATCCTAACAGAAAAATGGGAGTGCGTTTTCGACGAAGAAATGCTCGAGAATCGAGAGATGCGAGAATTTCTCGAAAATCACCCCATGCTGCAAATCCCACCTCTCGATCCTCACGATGCATTTTTCGGCGGACGCACCGGCAATATCGCGACTCGATACAAGGATTACGGGCGCCGAGAAGATACGGTACGTAGACGTATGTTTTCTGTACCCGTATGTACTCAAGACCGGAGTTTTCCCAATTGGTCACCCGGATATTTATGTGGGCGAGGAATGCGCCGATTTAATTGGAATCGCGCCAAATTTTAATTTTACGCCGGTCGAGGGTCTAGTGCGTTGCCAAGTACTCCCCCGGCGTGATCTCTTCCACCCTGTACTACCGTACCGCGTGCGCGGTAAATTATTATTTGCTCTTTGCCGTACATATTGCGAATAATTTTCTCGCGATGCGTGCACTCACGACGATCCTGCGGAGCGTAAGTTCGAGGGCACATGGATGTGCCTGCGAATTACGCAAAGCAGTCGAAAAAGGATATCTCGTGACGCGGGTAAACGAAATTTGGCAGTACAAATCTACGCGATATAACCCCGAAACGCGACAGGGAGGGTTGTTTACCGAATATATCAACACTTTTTTACAACTGAAACAAGAGGCGAGTGGGTGGCCGAGCGAATGCAACGACGACGTTGCTAAAGAACGCTACCTGAGGGAGTATGAAGCAACCGAAGGTATCATTCTCGATAAAAACAACATCGTACGTAATTCCGGCTTACGCTCCGTCGCCAAACTCTGCCTTAATTCGTTTTGGGGGAAATTCGGCCAGCGGAGTAACCTGCCGAATACAGAAATAATAAGATCCCCTCAGCGTTTCGCCGAATTGCTGTCGAGTCCTGAACACGAGATAGTCGGTGTATTGCCCGTTAACGAGGATGCGATATACGTTTCATGGCGGTTAAAGAGCGAAGCGGTGGTACCTTCACCGATAACTAACGTGGTGATAGCGGCATACACGACGGCACAGGCGCGATTAAAATTATACGAATATTTAGAAAAATTAGATCGTCGAGTATTATATTACGATACAGATTCATGTATATATACGAGCAGCGGTGATCCCGAGGAGTACCAACCGCGTACAGATAATTTTTTGGGTGACATGACCGACGAACTCGAGAGTTACGGGCGTGGTAGCTTCATCGAGGCGTTTGTATCTGGCGGGCCGAAATTTTACGCGTACGTGGTACGTACACCGAACGCACGAAAATATGAAATATGTAAGATAAAGGGGATTAAATTAAATTTTGAAAACTCGAGGCTGCTTAATTTTAAAAGTATTTATAATTTATTATTAAATAGGGAAAAAGAGGAGGAGGAGGAAGAGATAAATCTGCGATTTAAGACAATTCGCCGCACCGCGTTTCACGAAGTAATAACGCGAAACGAGGTGAAAACGTGTGCTCCTGTTTTATTAAAGCGCAGATTCATCGACAATCTTCTTTCTTATCCCTACGGTTTTAAGATATAATATTTTACTTAAAATTAAGTTAGGTTAGGGCTCGGATTTTCCCCGTCCTCTCACAAATGTAAATATGTATACAGAATAAATATGTTTGTAAAAATTAAGATTATTTTTATTTTAGTCATAGTTTATTTTAGTATTAAATTTAAGAAAAAAATGCGAAATTTGGAAAATGTATATTATACGAAGTTTCGATTAGAAAATGTAAAATTACTAATGTAAATTTGCATTTAGTTATTAAGAAAAAATATAATAAAAATATTTATTTCTCTAATTGTAAGAAAAAGTATAATAAAAATTTTGTAAAATTAAATTTTTAAATCCAATTTTTTCCCACTTTCCTATAATTTTCCTATAACTTTCTTTTATCACTAATTTTTTATATAAAAAATATTTTGAATTTATAATAGAGAATCTTTAAAATACTTTGTAAAATATCTTTTAAATTATAATCGCATAAGTTACGATTTTTTAAATTTGTAAAAGAAAAAGTTATAAATTTTTACGTCCGCAATAATAAGTATTCAATTATTTTTTCCGCGAGTAAATTTCTCCGACTTGAATTAGCTTTCGAGGAGCACCGCGTACAAGCTCGTAAGCGACGGTGCTCTCGCGGTGGACACTCGCACGTGCGTACGAGCGAAACTTGTCGCGGACGAGTACGAGCTCGTTACGCAAAGATGCTGGCGCGAGCACACCTCCGCCGCGGTGGGGCCCTTCCGCGAGTAAGCTAATCTCAAAAATTTCTCTGAGAAAAAAATCAAGTGTTCCATCCCTTTGTTTATTAATCTAAGTACGACGCGCAAGATGTTCATTTCGCGAAATAGATGTATGCTGGAAACATCCGTGGACGTCGATTGTGTGCGGACCGACGGGATGTGGAAAAACAATCTTTGTAAAGAGATTTCTTCGTCATTTATCCGCTATGGCAGATGTCTACTTTGAGAGAATTTTGTTTTATTACGCCGAATGGCAGGATGCTTATCAGCAACTTCAATACGAAACTCGAGATTCCGCAATCGAATTTCACGAGGGATTACCGCGTCCGGAAGATTATTCTAACGATCCAACGCGCGCGAAATTGATAATAATTGACGATCTTATGAGGGAATCATCCTCGAGCGAAGCGATCGTGGATCTGTTTACCAAGGGAAGTCATCATAAGAATCTCAGCGTAATTCTCATCACGCAAAATCTCTTTCATCAGGGCCGTGGACAACGTGATATATCTCTCAACGCGAATTACTTTGTGGTTTTCAAAAATCCACGAGATCGCGCGCAAATCCGCCATCTCGCTCGACAAGTCTATCCCAACGATCCAAAGTTCCTCGAGGAAGCGTATCACGACGCCACGTCTCAACCTCACGGATATTTATTGCTCGATCTGAAACAATCGACTCCCGACGAGTATCGTTTTCGCACGTGCATATTTCCCGATGATACGCTGAACTACGTTTACGTATCGCGCAGATCCTTTTCCGGAAGTTTCGTATAAAAGTATCGTACTCGCATTCTCTTGCGACAGTCGCGCAACTTCCTCGTGATGAAGAAGAGAAGAGAATCCTCGGTTAATGCGAGAAAAATCGCAGAACGTTCGATCGGTAAGAAAAATATCTGTCTTCTCAAAGCGCTGTGTTATTTGAACAAAAATCAACGCGCCTCTTTCTTACGTCAGGCGGATGAAAAATTCATTCGTTGTATCCGCGAGTGCGTTTTCAATACTCTCAAGGGTAACGTCCCGCTCGAACGTTCTGAAAAAATCGTCTCAGCAAATATAAAGCATCTTTGCGTCGCATAGCGAAAAAAGACGGTAATTGGAAAAGTAAGAAAAAGCTATTACTACAGCGAGGCGGATTTTTACCCTATCTCATAGGGCCTATACTTTCGTTCCTATTTTCGAAAATTATCAGAGAATAGTCAGCGAGAGAGAGAGAGAGAGAGAGAGAGAGAGAGAGAGAGAGAGAGAGAGAGAGAGAAAGGAATTATGGAAAGGGCAAAAAAGATGGTCTTGATTTCCACGGAAAATCTCGAAAGAATGCAGCATCGTCTCCGACAACAGCAGCAAACGGAAATAGGCATCAGGGAAAATTCCACGAGGCAGAATTCGGAGACGATACATGGAGAAAATTTAAATTCCGTACAAACACCCGGAACGCCTTTGTCGCGGCTCGATTCCGATATGAGCAAAATTCTTAATTCTCCCACTCCGCGCGATGTAAGTGAGAAATGGAAATTGTATAAAGAAGTACTTGGAGATATCTCCATTTTGATAAAGCGCAAAAGAAAGATTCGACGCGTAACGCCGCCGATGAGAACAATTCAGATGCGCAGGAGGGGGACATGGTGGAACCAGCGCGCGAATCACAACCATTGAGCAAACTTTCGCATCTTGACGGACAAGTAAGTAATATACTACGAGGCGAGTCTCTGCGTAAGTGCGAACGGCAAAGCGTCGAAAAAATATTAGAAAAGGTGCCGAAAAGTTTTCGCGCCAAGGCGTGTTTACTTTTGAAACATTTGATCGATAAAGTAGTACCCGCGAGAATTACTTGGGACGAGGAAGGAATCGTGACTATCGATGGTGACGTTATAAAAGATTCGAATATCACGGAACTGATAAACAACGCGATGCAAGAGAGAAAAACCGTGAAAGCAATAGGAAGAGGTCAGTTTGCGCGATTACTACGTACGACAAACACCCCGGCTGTACTCGTAGGAAATAAGGAATTGTTAGCAACCACATTTGTCAAGATATTATCATCATCACAAGCGAGTTCCACTCCGAAAATATCGAGAAAACTTTCTACCTCAACGCCGGCGACGTCGACGGCGACGACGCGGAAAAGAGTACGACGCACGAGAAAGGGACAAAAACGCCGAAAGACCGAGGAAGAAGAGCGAGCGAGGTGCGCATTGTTTCTTTCGCCGCGTTTTCGTAAAGACGATATCCCTATAACCTTCGCAAAAGATTCTCGACAGGCAAGAAAGAGACGCTTACTCGATTGGAGTGAATTGAAATGACCAGGCTTGAAAATTTGTATTACGATCCAGCGCACTATGCGGGGTATTCGGCATCGGATAACTTGTCGCGTGCCGCTAAGCCGAACCTTTCTCTCGTAAAGAAGTAGCTCGCTGGCTCGAATCGCAAGACGCGTTCACGCTGCACCGTCCGTCGAGACAAAAATTTCCGCGATTGCGTTACAACGTGACGAATATCGACGATCTGTGGGAGGCCGATTTGATCGACCTCCGTCTCAAAAGTTACAATGACGGATTTTCTTATCTTCTCGTGATTATCGATGTACTTAGTAAATTTGTCTGGGTAAAACCGTTGCGAGGTAAAACGAGCAATTGCGTGATAAGCGCCTTCCAAAATATTCTCTCGAGAAGCGATGGTCGAATACCCGTGTACTTGCAAACCGACAAGGGTAAAGAATTTATCGCGCGACCGATGCAAGATTTTTTAAAAGAAAGAGGCATACGTTATCGAGTAACTCGCAATCCGGACGTCAAAGCCGCCGTCATTGAATAGAACGTTAAAAGAGCGAATGTGGCGCTATTTTACACATAAAAATACGCGGCGTTACATCGATGTGTTGCAAGATATCGTGCGCGCTTACAATCACACTCGTCATTTGTCCATCAGGATGCAACCGGCGACCGTTACGAGAGAAAATGCTCGCATCGCACGTAAAAATATGGAGCGACGTAGAGGGGAGAGAGTGAAGGGGGCGTCGAAAGTAGTAGAACAAAAGGCTAAATTCAAAGTTAACGATCTCGTACGCGTCAGTAGAGCGAAAGCCACTTTCGAGAAAGGATACGAAGCGCGGTGGAGTGAGGAAATGTTTCGAGTTTGTCGCGTTCTCCACTGGCGAAAACCCCTCGTGTACGAATTGTGTGAATTATTGGATGAACACGTCGATGGGATTTTTTATGAACAAGAATTAGCACGGGTCAATAAAAACTTGGCGGAAAAAGAGTTTATCGTCGAGCGCGTGATAAAGAGTAAAGGACGGTGCTAATAAACGGGTGCTAGTTAGCTGGCAAGGATATCCCAACAAATTCGACAGTTGGATCTTTCTAGACTGTAGAATTCTGTAGCCTATGGCATGGTATCCCTGAAAAAATGTACGTTTATTGCGACATTTGCGAGCCTTACATAACCGGCGATACGCGGAGTCCGCTTCTTCGAATCGTTTCAATCGATACACCCGGCTGTAATTACACGTACGGAACCAATCTGGTAAAATATTTCCCCACTCTACAATATACTCCATTGCGTCAAACAAAATTCCGTAAAATTGAAATAGATATAAAAGATCATCGTGGAGAAAAAATACCATTCGAATCCGGAACGCTGATAGCGACATTACACTTTAGACGCGTCCGTTAATTACCATTCGCAGTGTAAAGTCTACGAAGCTTTGAGAAAAAACTAAGCCTGCATGGAATACGACGAGTATTACGAAATGCAAAACGGTGGGGGCAGGGGAGGCGGAATTCCACGAATTTTCGTCGGTTCAGCCTATCAGCGCGATCATGAGATCGGTAGTTTCCTCGGAGGATTATTTAGAAGAGTATTTCCTTATCTAAGCAGGGGAATGCGCGCAGTCGGGAAAGAAGCTTTACGCGCCGGAATTGGCGTGATAGAGGATGTTGAAAACAACACTCCGTTCAGGGAAGCAGTCAAAACGCGGCTCAAGGAATCGGGCGGAAATCTTAAAAGAAAAGCCAAAGAAAATATAAGTAACTTGATGAAGGGCTCGGGATATAAAACATCCGCGAAAATACGACCGGGTCAGTTTCCCTTCGGAGGGCACGACGCACGCACCGCTAAATCCGGGAGAAGCACGGTTCGTAAACGCAGACAAGCCGGTAAAAAAAAGAAATCATCGAAAATTGGCGTGAAAAAAACGATTAAAAAAAAATCATCGAAGAGGAAAGCGGGCAAAATTAAAAAGGCAACGAAACATCGACGAAATAGCGGGAAAAAACGCACCGTATCCGATATATTCGCTTAACCGACGCACTTCGTAAATTTGAGAGATATGTCCTTTCTTCATACCCACTCGAGCGAGTGTTTAAAGAGCGAGCTCGATCTCTTTTCAGTTTACTTCCTATTCAAACAAATATCGAGAATTCGCAATGGGTTTATTACAAACCAGTGACCTCGCTCGCAGACGACGCGCCTATAGAATTCGTCGTACCCGGACACGGAGAAGATTATCTAGATCTCACGCATACCATGCTAAGCCTTCGCGTACGAGTGGAAAGTTTACCCAGTCCTGGAACATCGACAGGAGGAGGAGGAGGAGGAGGAGGAGCAGGAGAAAACAAAGTAGGCCCTGTGAATCATCTACTACATTCGATGTTCAATCAGATCGACGTGTACTTCAATCAAAAACTCGTGTCACCCCCAAACAACGCCTACGCGTACCGCGCGTACATCGAAGCACTGTTAAATTATTCTTCACCGGCAAAAACTTCCCATCTGACTTCCTGTCTATGGGACACGGACGAACCCGGTTATATGGACGCGCTATTACAATTGGACAGCCCCAATCAAGCTCTCGTGAGACGCTTTCGATACATCCAAGGAGAACGTTCGGTAGATCTAATAGGTCATCTTCATTGGGACGTTTTTAATCAGGATAAATTTTTAATTAACGGAGTGGAGGTTAGAATGAGATTCGTTCGCTCGAGAGCGTTTTGCCTCATGGAAAACAACTCAACGTCGAAAATACGCATTCTAGATGCTAGAATTACTCTACTCATAAGAAGAGCAAAAATAAGCCCAGCAGTGTTACTCGAACATGCGAGAATGCTGAGTAAAACAACTGCCAAGTATCCTCTGACGCGAGTTGAAGTTAAAACATTCACGATTCACTCCGGAGTGGTAGGAGAATCGATTGATAACGCGATACTCGGGCAACTTCCGAAACGTATAATAGTCGGATTCGTCGATAACAAAGCGTTTAACGGCGACAGAAAGTTAAATCCATTTAATTTCAAAAATTACGGCATAAATTTCTTCTCGCTATATGCCGATGGCGTGCAAATTCCGAGTAGACCGCTGCAACCGAATTTCTCAAAAGACCATCCGCTCTATGTCGAGGCTTATAACATCCTCTTCTCAGGAACAGGCATCCATTTTCTAAACGAGGGGAATTCTATAAGCAGAGAAGATTATGCCAAAGGTTTCACGCTTTTCGCTTTCGATCTCACTCCCGATCTATCGGCAAATTGCGCTGGACATTGTAATCTTGTCAGACATGGAAGTTTACGATTAGAGGTGCGATTTGAAAAAGCTATTACCTCAACGATTAATTGTATCGTTTACGCAGAATTCGATAACGTGTTAGAGATCGATTCCTCGCGTCAAATTATCGTTGATTTTAGCGGATGAGACATACTCGAATTTCTCCCTTCCCACCGTTATCTATTTTTCATTTCTATTTCTTTGAAAGCTTAACAAAAAGTAACCGCAGTTTTGCTTTAGACGCGAACGTCGTCACTTCGTGCAAAATAAATTGAAAGTATATTCTACGCATCATGGATATAGTTATCGATATACAAGGTTTCCGCGACGCTGAGGGGAAGTTTATGCCGAAGGAAGTAGCGGTTGTCGCTATTAACGAAGCATTCATAAGTCACTGCATTATGATGCCTCCATATCCATTTGTCGAATTACCCGAAAAATACAGACGAGAAAACAACTGGCTCTCTCGAAACTTCCATGGAATCGAGTGATTTGACGGAACAGTCAATTCCAAGCATTTCATGGCGGAATTATGTGAAATTACACGGCAAGCGCGTTACACATACACCCGAGGTCGAGAGAAGATACATTATTTGGAAAATACACTTGCAAGAAACGTATATAATCTAGAAGGAATCTCTCCTGCTTTCAAAAACTGTCGGAAGGCGAAGAGCATGAATTGCGCTGCGGTCATCATGGGTTTCAGCGAAATTCCGACAAATTTCATTGCGCGTTACGCAATGCATGCAAATTGAGATACTGGATGCAATCTCAAGAAGGGAACTGCGACATAAGCAACGCTAATTCTTTTACCAATGAAAGTTCCGATGACAGTGATACAGAAAGCGAGGTTTTTATAATAAAACGAAATTTTCCGAATCTCGTTACGTGGAGAAATAAGAGATTAAAAAAAGAACAAGCGAGGTGCGAACAAATAAAAGCTGAGAAAGAAGATCTATCGAAACTCAAGCGTGAAAAAAAGGAAGCTTCTACCCTACAATTCTCGCAAGAGGATAAAAATATAGCGACACTGACGAGCCAAAAAACAAGCCAAACATCATTCCACACCGCGGAAGACGAATTCGCTCGAAATCTTACGAGCGTTGCATCATCTCAGTATCGGACATGCGGGTGTGTATCCTGCCAACAGAATCCCGAGGGTGTGGACGAAGTCAACGGCCATCGTCGCGAACACTGATAATCACGATCGTCCTGGACAACACTGGGTTGCTTTCTACCTAGACAAGCACGGAGAAGGCACGTATTTCGATAGCTACGGACTACCACCCCTGGATTCCAGATTCAATCTACGACTTCGACGAAACTCTACTACTCATAAATGGAACATCACGCGATTACAGGGCACATTTTCTCAGACCTGTGGACAATATTGCTGCGTATTTCTTTATTATTTGTCTCGCGGTTATAAGCTTAAACAATTTCTCAAAATATTCAGCGAAGATTACGAAGATAATGATAAGCTAATCGTACAATTATTTCGTAAAATCTTTCTTCATGGAAAAAAGAAATGTGAAAAATCTCATGTAACGTGCTGTCATATACAAACTTGTACTTTTAAGAACAATTAAACATTAAAGAAACACTATTATGGTATAATTTGTATAATGATATAACAATAAATCTAATTTTTGTAACATAAATTCTTTGTCCATTTTACTTCCTTTCCCACCGAACTAAAACCAATTTTGGCCACATAATTCCAAGCTAGAAATATCTAATCGTTTTTTAAGTATTTTTCGTTTGTTTACCATAGAATTAAGGAACATAACCTCGCTAGTGTATAACTCCAAATGTTAGAAAATCTAGAGTTTACATCTAGAAAATTTTTTCCAATCCACGTGTTTGTCTTAGAATAAAAGCTTCGTATAACTCCGAATTCGACGTCATCGACGTCAGAAATATATAGTGCGAACCTGTCCGTTCCCGTTTTCCTCCTCCCAAATACCGTACGACTTGACATAAATAATGGTTATTACACACCGAAAATCTCATGTCTTCAAAACCTATATCCACTTGTAACCTATATTTTCCCCATACAAAAAAATGTCAAACGAGTCGAGAAATTTATCTAAATTCACAAACTATGAGTCGCCGAGAAACCTTTCGCCCTAAGAAAAACGGGATTCTTCATATCCCGTATATAACCAGTAAATTCCACAAAAAATTGTTTTTTTTCTCTTCGCTCCATCACGCGTGAACAAAAAATCGCATTCCATTCTCGACAAGTATATTCCTTTTACAGACCCGCCATATTTCTTTTCACAGTCGCCATTTTGTTTTCGGACTCCGATCGGTCCCAGACGCTTTGTCACCCTTCCCCTACCTCGTCTAGCATTTCGACAAACAATCGCGTACATGGGGCACTATGGGTAGAGCCAATCACGCGTCGGGCAGCTACGGAGCCAACCAATCAGAACGCTCTCACTAATTACCTAATTATCATCTCCCATCCCCCGACCAATCAGAACGCCCCATTTCCACGTTGCTGCCAGTTTTTGACCGTCGGGGGCCACGCCCCTGGCGCCAGTGGGAAGGTGGTGGGGGTTTGTTTTGACGCGCCATAGTGCCCCACTTACTATTGTTTTCCAGTCATCTTGCGCGAAATTTGCCATGGATACATTAGCGGAAAAGATAGATTTTACATTATATCCTAAACCTCTAAGTTCCTCGGCGAATCATGCAATGCAATCCTTATCGCGACGAAACCGCTACATTGATAACGATTCGTCATACGAACAGTGTATGTAATATCCTATACTAAACACATGATGATGCTGATATATGTAACTCGCCTTTCTCAGATCCTCCTCCCTCCTCCTCCTCCTCCCTCCTCTCCTCCTCCTCCTCCTCCTCCTCCTCCTCCTCCTCCCTCCTCCTCCTCCTCCTCCTCCTCCTCCTCCTCCTCCTCCCTCCTCCTCCTCCTCCTCCTCCTCCCTCCTCCTCCTCCTCCTCCTCCTCCTCCTCCTCCTCCTCCTCCTCCTCCTCCTCCTCCTCCTCCTCCTCCTCCTCCTCCTCCTCCTCCTCCTCCTCCTCCTCCTCCCTCCTCCCTCCCCTCCTCCTCCTCCTCCTCCTCCTCCTCCTCCTCCTCCTCCTCCTCCTCCCTCCTCCTCTCCTCCTCCCCTCCTCCTCCTCCTCCTCCTCCTCCTCCTCCTCCTCCCTCCTCCTCCTCCCCTCCTCCTCCCCTCCCTCCCCTCCTCCTCCTCCTCCTGCCTCCTCCTGCCTCCTCCTCCCCTCCCTCCCCTCCCCCCCCTCCTCCCTCCTCCTCCTCCTGCCTCCTCCCTCCTCCTCCCCTCCTGCCTCCTCCCTCCTCCTCCCCTCCCCCCTCCTCCTCCTCCTCCTGCCTCCTCCTCCTCCTCCTCCTCCTCCTCCCTCCTCCTCCTCCTCCTCCTCCTCCTCCTCCTCCTCCTCCTCCTCCTCTCCCCTCCTCCTCCCCTCCTCCTCCTCCTCCTCCTCCTCCTCCTCCTCCTCCCTCCTCCTCTCCTCCTCCTCCTCCCCTCCTCCTCCCCTCCTCCCTCCTCCTCCCTCCTCCTCCCCTCCCCTCCTCCTCCTCCTCCTCCCCTCCTCCCTCCCCTCCTCCTCCTCTCCTCCTCCTCCCCTCCTCCTCCTCCTCCTCCCTCCCCTCCCTCCCTCCTCCTCCTCCTCCTCCTCCTCCTCTCCTCCCCTCCTCCTCCCCTCCCTCCTCCTCCTCCTCCTCCCCTCCTCCTCCTCCTCCCCTCCTCCCTCCCTCCTCCTCCTCCCCTCCTCCTCCTCCTCCTCCTCTCCTCCTCCCTCCCCTCCTCCTCCTCCTCCTCCTCCTCCTCCTCCTCCCTCCTCTCCTCCCCTCCCTCCTCCTCCTCCTCTCCTCTCCTCCTCCTCCTCCTCCTCCCCTCCTCCTCCTCCTCCTCCTCCTCCTCCTCCCTCCTCCTCCTCCTCCCTCCTCCTCCTCCTCCTCCCTCCTCCTCTCCCTCCTCTCCTCCTCCCTCCTCCTCCTCCTCCTCCTCCCTCCTCCTCCTCCTCCTCCTCCTCCTCCTCTCCCTCCTCCTCCTCCTCCTCCTCCTCCCCTCCTCTCCTCCCCTCCTCCTCCTCCTCCTCCTCCTCCTCCCTCCTCCTCCTCCTCCTCCTCCCCTCCTCCTCCTCCTCCCTCCTCCTCCTCCTCCTCCTCCTCCTCCTCCTCCTCCTCCCCTCCTCCTCCTCCTCCTCCTCCTCCTCCTCCTCCCCTCCTCCCCTCCTCCTCCTCCCCTCCTCCTCCTCCTCCCCTCCCCTCCCTCCTCCTCCTCCTCCTCCTCCCCTCCCCCTCCTCCTCCCTCCCTCCTCCTCCTCCTCCCTCCTCCTCCTCCTCCTCCTCCTCCTCCTCCTCCTCCTCCTCCTCCTCCCCTCCCTCCTCCTCCTCCTCCTCCTCCTCCTCCTCCTCCTCCTCCTCCTCCTCCTCCTCCTCCTCCTCCCTCCTCCTCCTCCTCCTCCTCCCTCCTCCTCCTCCTCCTCCCTCCCCTCCTCCTCCTCCTCCTCCTCCTCCTCCTCCTCCTCCTCCTCCTCCTCCTCCTCCTCCTCCTCCTCCTCCTCCTCCTCCTCCTCCTCCTCCTCCTCCTCCTCCTCCTCCTCCTCCTCCTCCTCCTCCTCCTCCTCCTCCTCCTCCTCCTCTTCCTTTTTCTTCTTTAGGATGGAGGTCGGCGTAAATAATAAACCGCACTCGTTCCTTTCTATAGTAATTCTTGAAATTTAGCCACTTGTCGTCGTCGTTTGGTAATCTGATAGCACACTCGTTAATATCTCGACAATCTACAATGTGAGCCTTCAATTTTTCATTTGAAGTAGTGCAAACATCTGCAAAAAGAAAAAAAATTATAATTTAATTTAATTTATTATTCTTATGAAAAAAGAATTTTATTATTTTTGAAAATGTATACCGATCGCAAAAGAATTTCTTATGCTCTTTTTTGCTGAGTTGAGAGCTCACAAGGCGAGACAGGTTTTTTATCCACACGAAATACTCCTCATTGTCATCATCCTGCAAGTATAATAAATTTACATGCTTGTTCATCTTTCGGTCAGTGAGCCGTATCGGAAGAATCAAGAGTTTCTTCTCCTTCTCGATACAATATACATTGACTGAGATGTCGTTGAAGTTCTCAAACTTTTTGATTTAAAATCATTGGAAACTTAATATCTTTAAGATTCAATTGAATATGGAGGATACGTTGAATATGGAGGATACGAGGATACTCAATCTGTATTTGTTTTTGCGGGATGTGGAGCCATCACTGACCATGCGAAACATGCATTATCCATAGATTGCACGTTAATCGTCGCTCTCTTCATCTTAATTTCTCGTGGTAGTTCGATGTTATAACCCGCATGCATGAGATTATGTTTGTTGACATTTACAATCAAATTTAATATACGCGATAAAGCCCACCCGCTATTGCGTTCCTGAAATTCCTCAAGCGATGCCAAGATACGCTCGATAACGTGTAATTGATACCACGTTTGCAAATCAGAGCACTGATATAATTCAGTTTCTCGTAGCGATACCTTTATTGGCACGTTTTTCACCCGCGACAAATTCGCCGTTAAATATAATATTTATCTTGACATATTTCCGTATGACACTTTGTACATGCTCGAGTACAATTTCTCGTGCATCCTCCAGAAACTGATGAAATTCAATGTGTTTGGAATTGATTATCGCACCTGTCAATATGCGACTTTCGAAAGCCGTATCTATTCCACTCCATCGAAGTTCCGCACTATATCCGGCGCCTGTATGCACGAATCTTCCGCGCACCGAATCTTTCAAACTTTTGAGTTGCGCGATACGTGCGATTACCGATTGTCTCACACCGATAGATAATCGCAGATGTTTAGTTCGGCTGTGTTCATTCAGCGATTCGATAAACTCATCACATCGTTATTTCCACGTGTTAAATTCTTCCGACGTATTCAATCGAGTGGACTGCTCTATCAAATCACACTCTGTTTGCTCCATATTATGTTCTCTTTTATAGTCACTAAATACTCTGAAAAATATTGTTTTTATATTCTTGGTATATATCTTTCACAGAAATTCACTTTGTGTAAATAGGACACATATTACACGGTATTACTTGAAACAATGTCGGCATTCCGAACAATATTTACCACAGATGAATGCATATTGACAAATGACATGCTTTCGACTGGCGCAAAGACTTGGAAATATTTCACTAATTTGTACGCACTGTAAACAATACTTTTTACTAATGAGGGCTTCTTCAGTGTAATAAAAATATATTGCACACATTTTTTTCGAATCATTCAGAGCATTAACTTCAGCCTGCTTTAAGTCTCTAGATTTTTTCAGTCTCTTCATCTGTCATATCATTTTCATAACACAAATCATCCGTAAGAACGTAATCAAAATCTTCTTCAACTATCTTTCATCCTCTTGCTGCACTATATCTTCTAGTTCCATTTTCCATGAGGGACAATGTATATTCTCATGTATCACTCAGAACTTCCAACTTCACTAGTGACATGATGTATCTCAGTCTTCTCATTTTATATACTATGAGGATACTACTAAAACTTTTTACGTCAAAATTATATCACCGATAAATGTGTGCAAGTTTTGCACAAGATTTATAATAAAAATTTACGTGATAGAGTGCGAATTAATATCTTACGCTGTAAATATTATGCACTATGCATTAAATGAGAAATAAAATGTATATTGAAAATGTATATTGAAATGTATATTGAAAAATATCATTCTTTCGAATTTAAAATTTTTTAATAAAATATAAAAATAAATACTGAAGAAATATATTAATTTATTAAATTATTTATTTTTCCCTTCTCCACCATTTGTTATGATATTATTATTATTATAATATTGATTAATATTGATAATATTGATTATAATATTGATATTATTATTATCAATATTATTATTAAATAATAAAAATCGGATGAATATAATCCAAAATAATCCGCTTGAATCATATATTTTTGTATTTATTGAAGGCGAACCTTATCCCCTCCCGCAGACTGACAATATTAAATAACAATAATGTTATTATCCAAACAATAAAATTAAGAAATGATCTTCGAAGAAGAAAGAATGCCAAAAAAACTAACGTAAAAAAGAACGTAACAGGGAGGGCGGACAGCATGCAATGGGAAGGAGAAGGAGAGACCCTATCTGTGATTCAGGTGCGATAAATATACATATGAAAGAAATAGCAAACATGCTGGGCAGCGGCGGGCAGGGACAGATCCATACCCCCTCAATGCGCATCAAGAGTAGTTGGAAATAATTTGATTGACGTTGATAGTAGTTTTAACAATGGTTGATAATCATTCGATAATAGTAGTGGTACAACGCAGTTCGATCGATCTTCAAAGTAGTTGACCTTCAAAGTAGATAATATTGAGTTGTCGGAAAAATCATGACGCATTTTTGTAACAGATGGCGTTAGTTCATTTTTGGAAGTACTAGAGTCATTCGCATATGTTATTGCTATGTCATTTGACAGCTCCCAAATAAGAAGGGATGTGCGTCATGGCGAGGCCCGATCACGAATCAGTCGTAAAAACTCGTAATTATTTTGCGAAAAAATACCACCTCAGCTAGGAATCGAACTTGGATCTCCTACTTATCGGGCAGGCATCTTATCCCTTCGACTACCGAGGCATATGATGATATTTACGCAAACAGCGTATTTAGAATAACACGTCAACAATACAATGATACACATACATATGTATATTACAATATACATTGTAACAGAGCATCCGAAAGATGCTCCGTTACTAGCGCTAATGCGGCCCGCGCCATCCGAGGCCGCCCGAACACTCCCGACCGCGACCGACCGACACACGCGCGCCGACGAGCTGTCACGCAGCGACGACGTGACAGCTATTGTTAACAAGAAATAAAAGAGATACGAAAATGCATTGATGACTTTATCGCTTCGAAGCCGGTGAGCTTCTATCGTCAAGGAATTCGCAAGCTACCCGAAAGATAGCAAAAGGTCGTTGATGCAAACGGTGAATATTTCGCTGATTAATATTTTTTTGTTTGTTTTTGAATAAAGATTGAATTTTACAAAAAAAAGCTCAGAACTTTTTTGTACACCTAATATATAAAAGTGTTATTTTTTTAATGGAAAAAAAATTTTTCAGTCACTGACCCAAATTATATCTTCTTAAAAAAATAAAAATAAAATTCAAGATTCAAGATTTCATATTTTTCCATCCGAGAACTTTTCATTTTATTTAAATTTATATTTACAAAATTACGCAATCTTATGTCGAATAGTATATAATATTCAATTCTAATATTTGTATAAAAAATTTGATATCAAAAAAGTGACTCCAAATTATAGTTACATTATTTGGAATGTTTAATCTTTTTAAAAAAATAAGAATAAAATTCGACACACAAGCTCTTTGCATCCAAGAATTTTTCTATTTTAATTCTATTTTAAAATTATATTACAAAATTACGTAATTATTTCTATAAGAAACATGATATCAAAAAATGGCCCAAACTTTTAATCCTATAAAGTAGAAAAGAAATTTCGCAAAGGTGAAAAAAGATGTTATTAATCCAAAAATAATGTCAATTTGTAGTTGCCAAAAGATTTTATTGAATTATTATACTTGTGTTTATATAAAAATAAAATATAAAAAAATGTGATGTGTAAAAAAAAACGACGTACAAAAATTTGGCGCGCCCGGGTCGCATTAAAATATATACATACATATTTACTGTATTATATTGCACTCTTACTGTTTATCTTCCAATATAGATATTATAAGGAAAAAATATTCAAAATTTGAAGAAGAAATAAACAGTTTTCATCTTTTTTTAATTTTCGATATTTTTTTATACATATTATTATATAAAATAAGAAACAAACTGGAGCTATGATTACGTGTTTATGTTATCAAGAGATCAATCATGTAATTTCACGTAAAATTTTTCATTTTTCATTTTTCACTTTTCATTTTTCATTTTTCACACATTGACATTTCACGTGAAACTTTTCACGTATAGCTATTATGTATGTATGTTGGATGCGTGGAAAGTGAAATTATGAAACAGTTTCATAGGTTTTATAGCTAAGGAAAATTATTTTATTGATAATATACAATAATATATACATCTTTTAATAATCGATTGTGTATATACTATGTATACTTAATCCTAATGCAGCCCTAATCTTCTCTAATTCCAAAGCATATTAGTTCCCTAGATTTCTGCCTTTCCGCCATGAAGGTACATGGCGAAAAAGTTTACGTGAAAAATTTTACATTTTCACGTTCAAGAGAATTATATGATTCCGTGAAATCGTACATGATCGTAAGTTCACGTGAAACTTTTCACTTTTCACATTTTCGTCCTAGGGGAAAAGTTACATGATCGACTCTCTAATCATAACTTTCAACGTTGCCTTTCTGATGTATCTAGGACTTATCGCAAATTCTGCTCAGTTTCTACCGATAATTTGCATTAGCAAGCTTTATTTTTGTATTTTGATATTTTGACAACGTTAAAATCTACTTTAAATCAATAACATTTTACTAACAAGATTTATATTTTATATTTGGCAAGATCTTTATCTAGACTGTCTAAAATATATAATGTGTATATATATTTTCATTATTATATCGTATTTTTTTTATCTTATTTACAATCTCTTCTATAAATAATATTCTGTATATATTTTCAGATAAACCAGACATTTATTTATGCGGCATAGAGATTAATCCCACAGGAGCTAGTTCACAGGAAATCTACTGTACTTACGAAAATTTGCGGTGTTTTTGTTATGTTATAACATGAGAAAAAAGATATAATGTAAAATATAAGAAATATAAAGATCGAGATGATCGAGTGTGTTTGGTAATTGTTTTATATATTTTAAGAATTCTAACTATAAAAATATAAAAAATATGATAATGTGCAGGTGGCTGCGCGCGAGCATATACGAGGGTCGTGAAAAGTTTTGAGCCTAATATAGAAACAAGTATTTTGTCAATCAAATTCAGTTTTATTTTTTAATATAATCTCCTTTTAAGTCAATATACTTTTCCTAGCAATGCTCCCACCTCTTTAACCCATTCAAATAATAATTGGCGTCTGCAAAACTTTGAGCTTAGAAAACAGGAAAAAGTCACTAGGAGCCAAATCTGGTAAATACGGTGGATGGTCAATCAATTCGAACCGCAATTTGTTAATTTTTGCCATGGCGACCATCGAAGTGTGAGCCGGTGCATCTTGATGGAACAGCATTTTCTTCTTCTTTAAATGTGACTGTTTTTTCGCAATTTCTGCCTTCAGCTTGTTAATTAATGATGCGTAGTATCCCCGTCACTACTTTATCTTTTTCAAGATAGTCGATGAACACAATTCCATAACTATTCCAAAAAACGGTTGACATCACCTTCCCAGCCGTCTTCGCCTTCTTCGGAATAGGTTTACCCTTCGTAGTCCACTGTTTTGATTGTTCCTTTGTTTCAAGAGTGAAGTAGTGGGTCCATGTTTCATCAATAGTTATTAATCGACTCAAAAAATCTGACTCATTTCATTTAAATCGCTCCAACAGAGCCTTGGAAATGTTCATTCGAATGCGTTTTTGGTCCACAGTGAACAATCGCGGCACCCAACGCGTATATATCAGCTTACGCATGCTTAATTCTTTAGTCAATATATGACAAACACGTTTTTCGATATGCTCTGCTATCTCTTCAACTTTGATTCGACGGTCATCCAGTACCATTTGGTAAACTTTTTCGATGTTATCAGTAATAGTCACAGTTATTGGCCGAACGTTCATCATCAGTCAAGTTGGAATGACCATGTTTAAATTCAGCTGCCCATCTTTTCACAGTGGCACATGCTGGAGCAGAGTCCTCGTAAACAGCGTCTAATTCGGTTTTAATTTGCGATATTGCCTTTCAAATGCAAGAATTTAATCACGGCACGATATTTTATTTTTTCCATTTTTACAAAAACACTGACATCGATTGGCACGAATAACTATCAAACAATAAATGAACGTCCAAAATGGCTATAATTCTCACAAGTATCTTTTAAAGCATGTTCGATTGTAATATTAGAATGATTTTGATGAATAATGCCATTTTCATGTTGAGGCTCAAAACTTGTTAGACGACTTTTGTATTTGTGGGTATAAACCCATTTCTATATTAAATTAAAATAATATTAAATTAAAATAATATTAAAGATTTTGAACTGAAAGAAAAATGAAATAATAGAAAAATCTAATATAAAATATAAAAAATATAAAAGAATAAAAAATTCCTAATGTAAGGTACAAAAATATAAATTTTCTTAAATAAGACATTTTTTTATATTTTATATCAGCAAATCCGTTACAATAGTATAAATTATAAATAATAATTAGTTGAGAACTTATTGCACATAATATTTTGTGAAACAAATGATTTTATTGTATAAATCTAATTAAAGTTTTGTAATTCAATAAGTCATATTTTTATAAATTATGTAAAATATATATATATATATATATATATATATATATATATATATATATAATATATATAATATATATATATATATATATATATATATATATATATATATATATATATATATATATATATATATTTTACATAATTTATAAAAATATAACTTATTGAATTACAAAACTTTAATTAGATTTATACAATAAAATCATTTGTTTCACAAAATATTATGTGCAATAAGTTCTCAACTAATTATTATTTATAATTTATACTATTGTAACGGATATATATATATATATATATATATGGTGTGTGTGTATGTGTGTGTGTGTGTGTGTGTGTGTGTGTGTGTGTGTGTGTGTGTGTGTGTGTGTGTGTGTGTGTGTGTGTGTGTGGTGTGTGTGTGTGTGTGTGTGTAATACATTGATAATACATCAATAATATATCGATTACATCGAAATACACATATATATATACATGTAATAAATTAATATTATAAAAATAATAACCATAATGATAAATAATAATAATGTTTAATATTTATCCACTATGAAAGAAAGAGATCGTAAAAATTAAAAAATTTTGTTGAAATAGTCATTTGTACTTAACGCCAGAAGACGACATGTTTATTTTATCATTGATATATATCGACCCGCCATAAAGCGCGCGCATTAGTTTTCAGTTTATATTCCTTTGTATTCCTCTACCTTAGTCTGCCTAAGTTCAATATAATAAAGCATCCATATATATTCACGCTGTATTTTCTGAGAAACTTATCCCAAGAAATTTTAATATATAATCTATCAATTAGTTGTCAGAAAATTTGAATATAATGCTTATATTTGTATCTATATATTATAAAAAGTTTTAATACATAAAGTAAATAAATAATACTAATTAAATTATATGAAAAATTTTATACAAAAATTAGCATTAATTTGTAATTGTCAAGAAGATTTAATATAATTATTGTATTTATATCTATGTATCAGATTAAAAATTAAAAACTAAGTTTCAATTGTCATCAAAATTTAATGTAATTTTTATTCTTATAACCGTATATTGCGAAATATCAGGAGACATGGTAGTATTTCGGGTGTCAAGTCAATCGAGATCGGCGAGATGCGAGCACCCGAGATTATCAGATCTCTTTAACGGCTGAATCAATTCTCAAATCAGATCTCTTCAACGGCTGAAGCAAGTTCTAAGTAGGCTCAATCGATAGTTTGGATACGATTTGCATGACAAAAGTGATTTTATTTTTTTCCTCGTGCTCTACGAGCAGAGATATTAAGAATCAAAGTCCAATCTGGAAATTTTTACTTTAAGAAACGTCATTATCATCGTTGTCGTCCTTTCTTAGGGATGCAATGTTTGTCGCGAGATGTCAATATTAATCTTATCGACGGATCATGAGACTGATAAGTCGGAGTCACTAGGATCTAGTGAATCAATGTTCGCTGGGTTTTGCAGTGATCCTAACTTATCCTGATTTATCCGCAAGGTCGATAAGATTGATAATGTATGTAATAAATAAATACGCGTACATTGAAACGGATAGATTAGCAATATACCTAATATTGAAAAAGAAATACATAAATTATATTACATTATATCTTCATCATTATATTGTTCGTTCGTATCGATTTTTATATCTACCATATATAAACACATATTTCGTAATATAGGATCTAACGAATCATTGGCGAGCAGAGTACAATATGTTTTGTATAAAATTAATTAATGTATCTCTAACTATAGCTCCTTATCATGATTCTGATTGATTAATTATTAATAAATACGCAACAATAATAAGAAAGTAGAAAACGAAAGGGTGAGCGAGATATATGCCTGTTGCTCTTTTTCCGCGCGTCTGATTGACGGTCAATGATGTAGTTGAGTTTCGCGCCGTGTTTGACAGTTGGTGCTAATTTGTTTTGGAGTGTAAGAAACTAATGTTTATGCACCATAATCTGTTATTTTGCAGGTAGGTTCTAAAAAGTAATATAAATACTATCATTTTGATATTATTCCTTTACGTATGCGATTGTGCTTTTTTCCAGAAATCAAAGCTTGAAGTATTCAGATACTATGGTCTGTACAGATTGTTGTGCAACTCTTGACCATATTATGGTTATGGTATATTTGTTTAAATAATAATCAAAAAAATATATTCAATAATTATTAATAAAATTAAATTATCTTTTCAATGAAATTAAATATAATATTCAATAAAAATATTCAATAAAAATATAAAAATACATATTGCACTTGTACTAAAATTACATGTATCATACATTTTCAGGATATTCAGAAAAAAATTGTAAAGCGACATCCTGAAATATTTCAACAAATCTTAAGTAAATTAAAGAATATTAAGAATTAAAAAGCACAAACATATTATACATACGTAAAAGTACAATACAATAAAAAATACATGCATTCAAAATGACAGTACTCATATTGCTTCTTAGAATTTACCTACAAGATAATAGATTATAGCGCATAAACATTACTTATACTCCGAAACAAACTATCAGCAATTGTCAAACTCGCCGCGAAACTCAACAACATTGTCGACAGCCAATCGAATGCGTGGAAAGGTATGTTTTTTTGTTCTCCATTCTATTTACTCTCGTTGTGCGTATAGAAATAATATAGAAATAAAATCTAAGCACATTTTTGCACTTAAGAGTTCCTATATTAAATTCAAATAGTATCTAATACTCAATCCTAATATATATATCTTTATATAAAAGATTCGATATTAAAAAAGTGGCGCCAAGTTATAGTTCCATTAAAGTTCCATCGAAAGCTAAATGTATGATTGCTTTTAAAAAATGTAAATCAATCAATGATTCGTATCAATGATTCTTTGTTCTCATTGAAATCTTCTTATTCTAAAACTCAAGTGATAATAGCTTTAATTCTTTTCCAAAATTATTAAGTTTTACATACTGATAATATTTATTATATTATAGTAAACTGTCAATTTTATGTATAAAAATTATGAGAAATAATATAATAAATAAAAATGTATATTATTTTCTTAATACAATTGCATATATTCCGAAATTCTCTCAAAAATTTGAAATAATTAAAAGTTTACTATATTTTTAACAATAAAAACATTATGAAAAACTTATTATAAGATTTATCTAAATCGCATTAATTTAAATATTCAAGATTTTTAATGTAACTTTTTATTTCGACGTAATAAGAAATTAGTTATTCTGTAAAGATTTCTGTAAAAATTTTGTTTCTTTTATTTGTTCCACCACTCTTTTCGTTTGTGCTTTTAATATGAAAAATTTAATATGACGTGGTGAATGGGCAAATGAGAATCAGCGCTGTTTACGATGCGCAATTGACATTCTTTATTACAATTTAAAATTATAAAACATACGTTTCGACTTTAGTTTGAGTCATCTTCGTATAAAAAAATAAAGACAAAATACTGCGTTCATCCGATGTGTTCACTAACGTTAAATTCGCTAACCAGAATTATTATAACCGCACAATCATATCATACTTAAAAAGACAAGATAGTTTTTAAGGAATTGTCAATTATCGGATGAACACAGTTCACACTCAACCGAATAAAGCACGTGCAGGAGTGCGGCGCGGTTCGCACCAAGCAGCACACCACACAGCGCATCCGTTCACCTTGAACTCCAGACGGTAACTGAGCGCGGTGACTCTACAAGTCAACAACTTGTCATCAAAACAAAGCCGACTGTTATGTCCTGCGTACTCCACAATTCCTCCCTTTCGAATAATCGCGAAGGGCTTCAAAATATCTCGAAAAATTTGTTTCTCGGCGGAAAGTTATATTGCCCATTAAACGTTTTTCTCTTCCTTGAACAAATAGTCTCGGCGCCAACAGGATGGGAAAACCTGATAAAAGAAATTTTCCTAAAGGGCTCATAAAACGGGGTAATAAACGGTTGAAATTCCATCACGTAACGAAAATTATAAATCTTTTTTTTTTATATATTTTTATTTCCCCCTTCCCAAAAGTCGGAGGCGGGAACTTAACTTAACCAACCATTTAGGAAGCATTTTTCAAAATATGTACCACCTTAGTTGAAGGTAACACGCCATAGAACCTCACCCATATCTCCAAAATCCTATATAAACCGCAACAACTCTGACCGCGACTCACTCTCTGTCTCTGTGCACTACTACCTCTTCGTCTACTGCAACCATCCTGTGCTCTCCAATCTCTGCAACTGCAAGATTTCTGCCATCCAAGATCCTCACCGCAAAAGCTTCCTAATGAACGTTTTGAACGCGTTTTTGTTAATCCGAGTGAGTGTGTTCCGGCGGGCCAGGATCTCCAGAATCAAGGCTGTCACCACATCCAAAGTAACTGGAACTGTATATTTCCTTCCGGTTTCCTTCCGCGCATATCTTCGCAACCCAAATTATATTTTAACATCCGTAACTTATATTCACTTAATAGTGAACAATGGAAGAATTAATCGAAAGACGGCTAGACGGCAACGGCGGGAAGTTAGATTCCAAGCGCGAAGCCTGTTGGATCAGGCCTATCGGAAATTCCTCCAATCCATCAACCGCGTCGGAGCTTCAACGGAAAACAGATCTCACACACCACCGCCGCGAATCTCAATGCCTCGCACTCCATCCGTTTTCTACTGAACCTTCCCTTCACCCTCGCGAGTCTCAGCGCCTCGCACTCCATCCCCTGTTTTCCGCCGAACCTCCCCTTCATTCTCGCGAGTCTCAACGCCTCGCGCTCCATCATCTATCTCCTCTTCCCCAATTTCGCGGGCCTTGACGCCTCGCGTTCCGTCGCCACCTCGCCACAAACTCCCCCTTCACCAGCGAGTTCCACGTTGAGCGTGGAATTCGTTGGCGAGATTCCATCGGTACCGCCGGTACTCTTTGAGGAGGAACTTACGTTCCGCGACATCCTCGCGCAGTTTCCTATTTCCACGGAGACTCTTCGGAGGACATTTACAATAGGCCCTCAATCCATCAACCTGACCGCACTCCGGGAGCATGTAACACGCAACCATCCTGATAACACCATCGCCACATATATCCCCGGAATTCCTTCTCTCTATTTAATCCCTGTCCGATATTTCTATAGAATGTTCCGGTCCACAACTATGAGAATCCGTGAACTTCACTAATAATCCCACCGAATCTTCCTTTCATTTCCAACGCGCGCGCGCGCGCACACACACACACACACACACACACACACACACACACACACACACACACACACACACACACACACACACACACACACACACACACACACACACACACACACACACACATCGAACAATGTGTAAAAATCACGGCAGTATGTTAGGAATGTATGTTAACTATAAGTTATTATTATAATCATCTTTATGTATTTACCGAATGTAATTTTTATTTGATTACGATATATTTGTTTATGCGAATGTAATTTTTATTTGATTACAATATACTTGTTTACCCGAATGTAATTTTTATTTGATTACGATATACTTGTTTATGCTACATTAAATTTAATGTTAAAATTAAAATTCGTATACTTCATTTAGAATAAAACCTCGACCATTCCCCCGCTCCAAGGATTGCGCAAGGTCCTGTCCCGGAGAAAGAGATTCGGATCTTTGACCCAAAAACGGACCACCGACCGCGCTAGCGCAGGCACGAGTTATAGCGTCATCGACGTTGACTCGTTACCCTATGCTCAAAAGGCACGCTCGACTCACAGGTCGGTGTCTCAGCGACGATCTGAGAGAACAAAGCCAGTTCCATGCGTCTACCCGAGCTCACTCTCTCTCTTAAACAAATTTGCCCTTTCCTTTCCTCCGGAACTCAGACGTAACACTGACGTTACAATTTACTCAAGACGGAAACGTGGTGCAAAAATTCAGTATCAGACTGTGAATTCAGACTATTATTCTGTGTCTTAATAAAAGCATCTCTAAGATTAGCCGTTTCTGTAAATTACGTTCACAGTATCTAATATCTTCAAACCGTTTCAGTCAAATTCATGATCGTAGTTTAATCTGTGTTCAATAATGACTGAATGCGTGTTCATGTAGGCGTGTTCTCGTTTTGTAGTTTCTACATATATGATTCTGGTATTCATGTAGTCTCGTTTTGTTTCATTGTTTGTTCGACATAGCACGCATCACAATTGCCGTAGCAGATTTTGTACATTACATTCCTTTTGGAATGTACTGGTAGAGCGTCCTTATGAACTCTGATCATGCAGCTCAATTTATGCATATTAAAGTATGCGGGTTTTGCATTGAAATCATTGACAACTTTTTTGAGTTTAGTCGCAATTTCCGAAACAAAAGGTAAAGTGAACCATTTTGCTCCCTATGATTGCACTGTTGTTTTTGACATGCTTGATCTGTCTTCTCGCCTAAATAGAATTTTAAGTCTCGAATGAAAATTTTCAAAGATAAAACGGAGAGGGTAATCATTTATTAACTGAATCATGATCACCAAATTCAAGTTTTTTTTATGGTATTTCGGATAAGACAGTAAGAACGCTCTATCGACAAGTCCAGCAATAGTGCCTCTTTCTTGGGCGAGAGAGTGCTGGGAGTGAAAATTGAAGTACCTTCCCGAAAATATGGATTTATGAAACCAATCAATTTCAACATTCTTATTAATAACCTTTAAGATCAAATCGAGAAAATTCAACTCGCTTCCCCCCCCCCATCTCAGCAGTAAATTGTAATCGAGGGTGGTACAAGTTGAATCTTCCAAGAATCTCATCAATTAATCGGGAAGGAATGGCCATTGCAATGTCATCGACATATCTACAAAAAAATGATAAACGGACCTTAACATCCTCTTCTCCAAATCTCTTAACACTAAATCAGCTATGATCGGAGACAATCGGGAACCCATGGATATTCCAAAGGTTTGCTTATAAAATACATTGTCAAACGTAAAGAAGGTAAAAATTAGGACAAACGAGACTGCACTTAAAAATTCATCCTTAGGGATGTCGCAGTTCTTCGAGATGTCTCCCCAGCGCGTAGCAATACTGTCAATTGATAGATCGATAGAAACATTGATGAAAGAGATACATATAAGAGATACATATAAAAGATACATATAAGAGAACATACAATTGACTGATAATCACACACTTGTTTCTTTCGATGTGAGTTGAATTTTCTTGATTTGACCTTAAAGGTTATTAATAAGAATGTTGAAATTGATTGGTTTCATAAATCCACATTTTTGGGAAGGTATCTCAATTTTCACTCCCAGCATCCTCTCGTCCAAAAAAGAGACATTATTGCTGGACTTATCGATAGAGCATTCTTACTGTCTTATCCGAAATACCATAAAAGAAACTTGAATTTGGTGATCATGACTCAGTTAATGAATGATTACCCTCTCTTTTATCTTTGAAAATATCCATTCGAGACTTAAAACTCTATTTAGGCGGAAAGACATAGATCAAGCATGTCAAATACAACAGTGCAATCACAGGGAGCAAAATGGTTCACTTTACCTTTTGTTCCGGGAATTGCGACTAAACTCAAAAATGTTGTCTATGATTTCAATGCAAAACCCGCATACTTTAGTATGCATAAGTTGAAATGCATGATTAGAGTTCATAAGGACGCTCTACCAGCACATTCCAAAAAGAATGTAGTGTACAAGATCTGCTGCGATAGTTGTGATGCGTCGCGATGCTATGTCGGACAAATAATGAGACAATTGAAAACGAAACTGCATGAACACCAGAATCATATACGTAGAAACATGAACACGCAGTCATTACCGAACACAGATTAAACTACCATCATGAATTTGACTGGACGGTTTGAAGGTATTAGATTGTGAACGTAATTTGCAGAACGGCTAATTTCAGAGATGCTTTTTATTAAAACACAGAATAATAATCTAAATTCACAGTCTGATACTGAATTCTTGCACCACGCATATGTTTCCGTCTTGAGCAAATTGTAACCTCGGCTTTTGATGACAAGTTGTTGACTTGTAGAGTCACCGCGCTCAGTTATCGTCTGGAGCTCAAAGCGTGCGGGTGCGCTGTGTGGTGTGCTGTTTGGTGCGAACCGCGCCACTCTCCTGTGCGTGTTTTATTCGGTTTAATGTGAACTGTGTTCACACTATGATAATTGACAACCCCTTAAAAACTGTCTTGTCTAAGTATGACATGATTGTGCGATTATAATAATTTTGATTAGCGAATTTAACATTCAAAATGAACACATCGGATAAATGCAGTATTTTGTCTTTGTCTTTTTATACACTGAAGATGACTCAAATTAGAGTCGAAACGTATGTTTTATAATTTTAAATTGTAAAGAATGTCAATTGCGCACCGTAAACAGCGCTGATTCTTATTTGCCTAGTCATCACGTCATATCTAATACCGATCACTTGATTAATATATAAAAATTTAAGTTTTATTTACGGAATATAAAATAACTAATTTTTGCATTACGATGAAACTTTACATAAATTACTTTAAATACTTAAAATACTTATATAAATGTATGCTTATATAAAAAGAATGATTTTGTCATTTTTTCTTAATAACTTTAAATAAATTTTCTCAATCAATTTATGCTTATGAAAAAGCAACAATAAGAAAAAGGAGTTTATCAGTTTAAAATATACTATAATTTTATTTTTATTACATAATTATAAATTTTAGATTACTAATGTGTCCTTTTCGGTGCGTGCGTATTTATTACTAATTATCGATTCTGCAGATTTTCAGGTCAGATAAGTCAAGGCCACTGTGGGATCCAGCGCTCTTGTGAAAGATTAGGAAATATAAATCTAAAGCCTTGTGTCCACGATGCTAGAAATCGATTCGAGATCTCGATTCAAGAATAAAAATAGTTATAAATACTTCAATGACTGTAAATGTCGTTATAGTAGAATATGTGAAGTTAGCTACTGTAACTTATACTAACATTAAAATATGAATCAACAAATCAAATTTAATTTGTTGAATTACTATTAAATATTGTAATAAAAACAATGTTTTGAAATGTGGATGATGGATATATTCCATTTAATATTACAAAAATTTCGAATTATTCATCTTAAGCAATAGGGTGAAAGAAGAATCAAACTCGATCATATTTGATTAAATTTAATTTATTTCGATTTTTCAGAAAATAAATAGTTAAATAGCAAGATGTCTTTTTAAATAAAATTGAAATAGCTGGCATTAAATATAACAGATAAATTCAATTTTCCAATAAATTATATATGAATTTTATTAGATTACTTTCATGAAAAATTTTGTTTATTCATTAAATTTCGTTTATTTATAATTGTTATTTTTTTCAATAATGACAATATTAATATAAATAAACTTGAGGAGGTTTTGAGCTGAGGAAATAATGAGAAATAATGAATGTTGCTAATTTGTAAGTGGTCGGAGTGAGAAGTTCGGTGAAAGAGAGAGAGGATGAATGTGAGTGAATGAAAGCGAGAGTGTTGCCTGTGCTTGCGAGTGTCTAACTTGGTAGGTCACTGGCGTCAGAGGGTCAGTGGTCCTTGATGTCTCTTCCTGAAGTATCTCGGAATATCTTGTCTTCGACCAGCTATGTGGAAGGCCAGCGATGCAAGCGAATAGTAGCCAAGCATGCAAAGTGGAAAATAAGCAGCCGATAGTTCACAATTAATCACAAGTGAGGAATGGCGGTAGCGCAAGCTTATTTCTATATGAGGGATGTAGGGTTAGGAAGGTTGAGTGCACGCTAATAATCTCGACACGGCAATTAATAATCACAAGTCATGCTTATATTTAATATGAATATACAAGTGGTAAAGAATTATGTTTGTGTGTTGCGAGTGTACTTGGCGTCGTAATTGATGGTATCCGCGCGAAGACGTGCGAGTTCTCGAAGCCTTTTTCGGCGTCTCTCTCTTGCGCTGGCTCCTCCTCTTCGTGCGCGACTGGTCGAAGTCCCTGCACAGGGATCGTCGTTGAGGAGGCCTTCGGCCTACGTAGCAGCTTCGGCGGCAAATGTCTCGCTGTAGCGACTGGATGTCTACAGGGCTGAATTCGATGGCGTAAAAACGCCAAACAGGTTCGTCGTCAGAACCAACTTTTAAAGAGTCGACCGCCCGCCCTGGAGTTGGCGGGCGGTCGATTATGACGGAATCACCGTCCCGAAAGATCGGTCTCGGTAGGCTGTCCTCTAATAAGGACGTTGACCGGAAGAGTTCCAGGTACCTCCGCTTAATCTTTTTCGAAGTCCGCCGAGGGTGACGTCGTGCCCGCTGGACTCTCGAAGCGCTCGGCGCGGAAAGATTCGGGGGGTCTGACCGCGGTGGCGATGGACTTGTGGAAAGGTGGCGGCTGTTGCTGCGTGGTGTTCACGATTGGTCTGGTTGGAGCTAGTCTCTATAGCCGATGTTGATAGCCGAAGAAGATCGACATGATACACCAGGAGACGATCAACATGATATACCGGGAGATGCTCTTCGTGAGTCGAATGACTGAGCTGCGTTGGTGGCCGCGAGGAAATCGTCCGCACATGGGTGCAGAGGATAGAGGAAGGTTGCGGCGTTCACGATCGCTGCGAGTACCGGTCGTGGGGATTCGAAAGAATACATGTATATATGTATATTGTAATATACATATATATACTACTATGATCAAATATAAACGAGATTTTTGTTATAGAGTGAAAAATCTTTATTTATTCTTCAAAATCAAATTCGTCGCCTTCAAAATAATCCCCTCCCGATGCAATACACTTATGCCAACGCTTTTTCCAATCCTCGAAACACTCTGAAAACTCTACTTCCGGAATGGCCTTCAATACCTTCTTCGTTTCGGCTTGTATCTCCTCAATCGATTCAAAACGGTGTCCCCGGAGCGGTCTTTTGAGTTTACTGAATAGCCTGAATAGTTTACTGAATAGAAGTCACACGGTACTAAATCAGGCGAATACGGTGATTGTGGAACGATATGGGTCGAGTTTTTAGCGAAATGGTCACGAAGAACCAGTGCAGTGTGAGATGGCGCATTATCGTGGTGCAAAAACCATGAGTTGTCCATAAATCTGGCCTCTTGGTCTGGACTGATCCAAATAAAATGTTTACAGTATCGGCAAGTTCTCTAATTGTCAATCGACGATTTTGGAGCACCAAATCCTTGATTTGCTTTACGTGTTGTTCATCAGTTGATGTTTTTGGTCATCTTTGATGTGATTCGTTTTCTACGCTTTCTCGACCATCTTTCAACATTTTATATCAGTCAAATACTCTTGGTCTTGTTAAAGCCTGGTCACTAAAAGCCTTCTGCAACATTCTGAACGTTTCAGTAGCAGAAATTTCATTCCGCAAACAAAATAAAAGACAATTTCTTTGCCCAACAGAATCACACATCGTAAAAATCGAAAAAAATACTTTTGGATATTCATAAAAACGAGCGTTCACTATTAAACAAATGAAGAGAATGACATGAAATTTCACACAGATGTCAAAGACAGTACTACCAACTTAATCAAAAAAATATTAGTAGTAAGTGGGGCACTATGGCGCGTCAAAACAAACTCCTACCACCTTCCTACTGGCGCCAGGGGCGTGGCCCCCGACAGTCAAAAACTGGCAGCCACGTGGAAATGGAGCGTTCTGATTGGTCGGTGGGATGGGAGGTGATAATTAAGTAATTAGTGGGAGCGTTCTGATTGGTTGACTCCGTAGCTGCCCGACGCGTGATTGGCTCTAGCCATAGTGCCCCATGTGTGCGATTAGTTGTCGAAATGCTAGACGAGGTAGGGGAAGGGTGAGAAAGCGTCTGGGACCGATCGGAGTCTGAAAACAAAATGGTGGTTGCGAAAAGAAATATGACGGGTCTGTAAAAGGAATATACTTGTCGAGAATGGAATGCGATTTTTTGTTTACGTGGGATGAAGCGAAGAGAAGAAAACCAATTTTTTGTGGAATTTTACTGGTTGTATATAGAATATGAAGAATCACGTTTTTCTTAGGGCGAAAGGTTTCTCGGCGTCTCATAGTCGGTGAATTTAGATAAATTTCTCGACTCGTTTGACATTTTTTTTGTATGGGGGAAATATGGGTTACAAGTGGATATAGGTTTTGAAGACATGAGATTTTCGGAGTGTAATAACCGTTGTTTACTAGGTCGTACGGTATTTGGGTGGAGGAAAACAGGAACGGACAGATTCACACTAAAGGTTTCTGATGACGACGACGACGACGAACTTAGAGTTATACGAGAATTTTATCCTATTCACAAACACGCGGGCTGAAAAAATTTTCTTTCGACGTGACGATAACTAGCAGGCATACTGAAGGGAGAGAGAGAGAGAGAGAGAGAGAGAGAGAGAGAGAGAGAGAGAGAGAGAGAGAGAGAGAGAAACGTGTGGGTCAGGAAAGCATAGAGGTACTAGAAGACAATAGGAAAACACGCTCGCGCAGGCCCGCGTAAATGACTTTCAAAAAGGAAGAGTTGTGAAAAATTTAGGATAAAGGGAGAGATAAAGAAACGACGTAAATTTGAATTTATGTTACCAAGTATAAGTCGAATTTATTTTTCGCATATATATGAATATGTTTTGTTACAGAGTTATTCTTCTTGTTACAAAATTAAATATACGATTATTATATAAAAATTATAACTCACGATTCAATAAAATTATAGTAGTAATTTCTTTAAATTTTAATGTAATTAATTCTAAAAATACAATATCAAAATACGTATCCAAAAATGGTAAATTATTTATTTGCGTTCTCACAGCAAGTTTGATATCCTTTTGGTTGCCTCGGACGGTGAGTTTGACGATATCGGCGTCGATGTAATTGTTAGGTAGACATAGTTCTATCTCCTTGATCAAATAACGTGCGCACTCGTTAACAGTATCGACAACGGATGCTAGCTGGTTTATACGAGCATCGACACATTTGACGATATTCTCCATCCCTTGAAAAGTAGCTTGTTGCATTACAACTGCAACGGAATAAGTTTTCCTTTTTTTCGACGGAGGTTGTTCCACTGTTTTCGAGTCTGCTTGCGTATTTCCGGTATTGTTTTCTTTAGGAAAATTTTCATTTTCCTTATACGTCACCAATACAGCTTTCGCACCGTAGGCAGAGGTGAAGTTGATGAATATGTTTGCAAATGTGATGGGATTTACTTTGCTTTTGCTGCTACCGTTAAAGTATGCCGTCATGTACCGAATACTGTCTTGAAATTGCTGCCACGTGTCCGGATCAAAGCTGATTCCTTCTGCAGAATTAGCACTCAATTTAACGACAGGCTCTTCCTTAGATAATTGTAATCCCACGTGTAATTTCTTCGTATGAGAGGTATTGAGAGGGTACGTCGTAGAAAGCAGCAAATTTTGTTCCACATTTTGCACACAGTTCTTAAATATCTTGTGAATATTTTCTAGTTTAGTGGGATTCGCAACTTCTTGTTGTCCGGCCATATTACTCGATGAGAGAATTTTGAACAAAATGTCCACTTTTAACAAACGAAAACTCGGAGGGATATTTTCGAAGTAGACGCTTCGAATGTCATTACTCGAGTGAAGCAGTGTAGCGGTATGTTACCTACCTATATCGCATCTTCCCCTCCCTTGAAATAAATAAAAAAGTACGTTTTATAAATAATATACAGTTAAACCGATTCTAGAAGATTCTAGAAGAAACGCGTATTTTCGTTTTGTCTCTGCTTTTTTTCAAGGAAAAACTTTCCTCGAATAACGGAATTATTACAGATTCGATCATGTTCGAACACACGCGAGTCTTCGATGTTAGATGAGAAAAATTTTAAATAAATAAATTATTGAACATTCGAATAAACTATAATTTTACGTTGCTCTTTTTCAACAAGGAAAGAATTTTCTCGAATAAAGCGAATATTATAGGTTCGATCACGTTCGAACGTGTCAGGGTATTAGATGAGAAAATTTAAAAATCATCGTAAAATCATGCAGAAATTATTTCAAGAAGAAAAAGAAAGTATCGAAATATACAATAGAAGTACGAGTAAGAAATATTTTATAAATGTTTAAAATTTGTTAATGTTTAATTTGTTAAATGTTTGAAGAAGCGAGAACTTTCCTTCCGAGAAATTTAAATAACTATTTATTTGGACGTGCTATATATCTGGCGCCGTTTATACGCCGTTAGTAAACAAAAAAAAGTGAAATCGAAAAAAGGTCAAGCTACAAGAAATATAAACTTTCAAGAAAAAATAATTTATTACTTGGGCCGAAATAGCATTTTCACCCTCACGTTCTCCTCGAAACTACGGGATAATTCTATAATTTTTTATAAATCACTTTTGGAAAAAATTTTCTCTATAAATAGTGCGTCTAACGCTATTGGGAATCTATTTCCGAGTTGAACTCTTCTGTGTTTCACTATGATTTTGTCGTGCGGCATTTAAAAGTTTGTGTTCGTGATATTTTGCGTGAAAAATGGCTAGTGTAATTATTAAAAAAATCATAAAGTTAGCATCGAGGTTGGATATCCGCATAAACGCGGACAAATTTTTGTTTAAAATATCCAACGTTTCGCTCGATGCTAATTATTTACTTTTTGCGCGTTTTTCGTGCTAATGTTCGGATACGATATTGGGGATGCTATATCAATTGGGTTACTTCGCTGGCGACGAGCGTTTACTCCGGATTGCCGGAGAAATAATTGAAACGCGACGTGCGGTTGGACACGAGGAGGAGGATGTGGGTGGACACATTCAAAATCTCCTCTCTCATCTTCATAATGGTAAGTGGCTCTCTATTATTTCCATAAAAGTAACTCCTATATCGAACTCGTGATTTAGCTAATTTTTAATAATAAATTGTAGCAAGAAATGCGCGTCAAAGAGCCACAACGGTAGTGTATCCGCTCACCCAGATTCGGAGGCGACGCGCGGAGGATGAGCCAGAAGCAGGACCAGCACATAAGTAATCTCGCTAAAAACTAGCCAGGAAGAATGTTAAAATGTAATTTTTATAATTTTCTAAGATTAAAATATTAAATGCTTTTAGGAAGGACTCGTATTTTACCTATACAGGAATTGGAGGAGGAGGAGGAGGAAGAAGCGCCTCCGGAAATTATCCAATTATCATCTGGTAGGTTTACATTTTAAATAAATAATCTTTAAAACAAATGATAAAAGCTAGAAAATCTTAATACAACTCTGTTTTTAGATACGGCAGTAAGTACTCCCGATCAGCGTGTGTTTTCACCTGGTAAGTTGATAGAGAAAAAATATTAATTAATTAAAGTACATAATATTTTTATTAATCAAAGGACATAATATTAATATCAAAAATAAAAATTTACGATATATTTTTCTTAGAATACGAACATATGTACTCCCCTATAATCCCAGAGGAGAGAATCTGGAGCGAGGAAGAAGGGGAAGAAGAAGAAGAGGAGCAGGAAGAAGAGGAAGAGGAGAGGGAGGATGAGGAGGAAGAGGAGGGAGAGGAAGAGGAGATGGAGGAGCGTGAGGAAGAATCCGAACAAAGCGAAGAGGAAATTAAAGAAACACCGCCTGGTATATATTTCTTTTTATCTTAATTTCTCGATTTATGTTCGTATTTAATTTTAAATTATTGAATTTTTAATAGGAATACCTCTCAGTCCTATTCTCTTGTGAAAAATATGAGAACATAATATTCTAAGCAAACTCGAAGTATTTTCTATAAAATTCTAATTTTTGTAACTTTTGTACAGAAGCGAACATCGATTTACTGCTCAGGGGAGAGGGGGAGGTGGAGGAGGAGCAGGAAACAGCAGGCGAAGGGAGGAGGAAGAGGAAGAGGAGGAGGAGGAGGCGGCAGCGGAGGAAGGAGGACAAGTGGAAGAGGAGAAGGAAGAAGGAGGACAAGTGGAAGAGGGGGAGGAAAGAGAACAAGCACGTGGCGAGGAGGTTAGAAATTTTAATCATTTAATATTAATCGGGGAAAATTCGCGCCGGTTTAGAAATTTTGCAATATTAGGAAAAGAGGCGATATTCCGTTTGCGTCTGCTACCCGAAGGAGTCGATGTTTATAACTGGCTTGAAAACGCGTTTGCCGAAATGGATGCCTACGCGTTACATACTTCCGAACCGCATGATTACGTGGGATTTTCATTCGATTCGGAGGATTTAACGCACGATCCGGCGGGATTATCATTTCGACCGGCACGCGACTTAACTCGCGAGGGCATTTGGCGTCTCGTGAGTTCGGTAGCGCAAAGCTCCGGAGGTCACGATATCGCGCAGAATTTTAACGTACGCGTTTTCAATGTCGCGGCGCCCAGAGGTCGCGGACGCATTTCGAATAAACTTATACGGGAAGACGTTGCGAAACGTTCGATTTTAACAATCTCCAATTCGGACAATGTTTTCCCCGCTCTCTCGTGACCGCGCAAATTTATTATGAGCGCAGAACGTTGCGTGCGGGGGAACTTCACGAGCGGTGGAATGTGGTAAGACATCAGAATTCCTCATTACAACGCGAACTCGCATTGGATTTGACGAGGAGAGCTGGTATCACCATTTCACCGGAGGGTTGTGGGATTCGGGAAGTAAAATGTTTCCAATGCTTTCTCGTCGCATCCGATATAGCTATTATTGTTTATAATTCTGCTACTTTTGGACGCGGCGAGAGACCCTTATTTGACGGAAGCACTCGCCTCTCTAGAACGCGAACCTTTATATCGATTAAATATTATATATCACGAGCAACAACGACATTATAGCCCTATTTTAAATTTAAAAGCAGCCGCGGGGAGTAGAGGGGGGTATTGTATACCATGTAATATCGGGTATCGGGTATGAGGAAAGGGGTCACCGCTGTTCAAATAAATGTTCTCGTTGTAACAACGTGCCGCCGTGCGATCAACGCGAAATCGTGGAACTCGTTAGGTGTGAGACTTGCAAACGTTCGTTCTTCGGAAACGCATGCTTCGAACATCATCGTGCGACAAAGTCGTATGACGGTAAAACTCCGACGAGCGTTTGTAACACCATTCGCCTCTGCGAAGGATGCGGGCGGGTTGTAAAAACGACAAAAAAACACGAATGCGGCGTTTCTTTTTGTAAAATCTGCAGTTTGCAAAAACCATCTTTGTTACATGCAGCCTCTCTCTCGCGAAGACAGATCCTCCGTTGTTGAGTCCGGCGGGGATTCTTCTGTAATTGCGAGAGAGAGCGAGCAGAATAACTCGGGTGAGCGGGAATGCAAAAAGGGACGAGCGGTATTCGTGTTTTATGATTTTGAGACACGCCAAGACCAATCGCTTGAGGGAACCGAAATAAAAATTCACGTCCCGACTCTGTGTGTCGCGCAACAGATTTGCGCGGAGATAGATAATTTGTCGGTGCGATGCGAGTGGTGCGGAGTACGTAAATTTGTTTTTCGCCAAGATCCGGTAAAACAATTTATCGAATTCGCAATACGTCCTACAAAACATTTTACACGTATTATTTATATAGCCCATAACGCGAAATCGTTCGACGCACAATTTATCCTTCGGCACATTGTAGAAAATTATTCCGGATTAGAATCTCGTATAATTTTGAACGGTACAAAAATTATAGTTTTAACAGTAAATCGCACGAAATTTATCGACAGTATTAACTATATGCCTATGCGCTTGTCGGAATTACCGAAAGCCTTCGGATTACCGGATAATTGTGACAAAGATGTCTTTCCGCACTTATTTAATACTGCCGATAATCAAACATATGTCGGTCCACTACCCGATGTACATTATTACGCTCCCGAAACAATGCGAATAGAGGAACGTTTTCTCGCGTGGCACGCAGAAATGTCGGGAAAAAATGTAATATTTGATTTTCAACGCGAAATACTCGAGTATTGTCGCACCGATGTTGATATCCTTCGCCGAGCATGCATGGCCTTCAGAAAAATATTCTTACAGCGAGGAAACGTGTGTCCATTCGAGGAATGTACAACTATCGCTTCAACGTGCATGAGAGTTTTTCGGAAAAACTTTTTGCGCGAAGGAGAAATAGGAATCATTCCTTCAGGTGGATACAGGTTTAAAGATAACTAGTCGCGCAAAGGCACCCAATGGTTAATTTTGAAGGAACGTGAGTTAGGTCATCGGATAATTCACGCGGGACGCGGACGTGAGTATCGTTTAGCGGAAGGCATGCTCGTCGACGGGTATTACGAATGCGAGAATGGGGGTGAGACGCGACGTCACGTCCTGCAATTTCACGGTTGCTTTTTTCACGGATGTCCGTCTTGCTACCCATTACACCGTGATAAAACGCTCGAAAATTTTAACGATACGTTTGACGCGCGTTACGAAGGAACGGTTGCAGCGTCTTGGCGATTACGTCGTCAAGGATATATCCTAACAGAAAAATGGGAGTGCGTTTTCGACGAAGAAATGCGCGAGAATCGAGAGATGCGAGAATTTCTTGAAAATCACCCCATGGTGCAAATCCCACCTCTCGATCCTCGCGATGCATTTTTCGGCGGACGCACCGGCAATATCGCGACTCGATAGGAGATTACGGGCACCGAGAAAATACGGTACGTAGACGTATGTTCTCTGTACCCGTACGTACTCGAGACCGGCGTTTTCCCAATTGGTCACTCGGATATTTTTGTGGGCGAGAAATGCGCCAATTTAATTGGAATTGCACCAAATTTTAATTTTACGCCGGTCGAGGGTCTAGTGCGTTGCCGAGTACTCCCCCCGCGTGATCTCTTCCGGTACTACCGTATCGCGTACGCAGTAAATTATTATTTGCTCTTTGCCGTACATGTTGTGAATCATTTTCTCGCGACGCGTGCACTCACGACGATTCTACGGAGCGTGAGTTCGAGGGCACATGGGTGTCCTGCGAATTACGTAAAGCAGTCGAAAAAGGATATCTCGTGACGAGGGTAGACGAAATTTGGCAGTACAAATCCATGCGATATAACCCCGAAACGCGACAGGGCGGGTTGTTTACCGAATATATCAACACTTTTTTTCAACTGAAACAAGAGGCTAGTGGGTGGCCGAGCGAATGCAACGACGACGTTGCTAAAGAACGCTGAGGGAATATGAAGCAACCGAAGGTATCATTCTCGATAAAAACAACATCGTACGTAATTCCGGCTTACGCTCCGTCGCCAAACTCTGCCTTAATTCGTTTTGGGGGAAATTCGGCCAGCGGAGTAACCTGCCGAATACAGAAATAATAAGATCCCCTCAGCGTTTCGCCGAATTGCTGTCGAGTCCTGAACACGAGATAGTCAGTGTATTGCCCGTTAACGAGGATGCGATATACATTTCATGGCGGTTAAAGAGCGAAGTGGTGGTACCTTCACCGATAACTAACGTGGTGATAGCGGCATACACGACGGCACAAGCGCGATTATAAAATTATACGAATATTTGGAAAAATTAGATCGTCGCGTATTATATTATGATACGGATTCATGTATATATACGAGCAGCGGTGATCTCGAGGAGTACGAACCGCGTACAGGTAATTTTTTGGGTGACATGACCGACGAACTCGAGAGTTACGGGCGTGGTAGCTTCATCGAGGCGTTTGTCTCTGGCGGACCGAAATTTTACGCGTACGTGGTACGTACACCGGACGCACGAAAATATGAAATATGTAAGATAAAGGGGATTAAATTGAATTTTGAAAACTCGAGGCTGCTTAATTTTAAGAGTATTTATAATTTATTATTAAATAGGGAAAAAGAGGAGGAGGAAGAGATAAATCTGCGATTTAAAACAATTCGCCGCACCGCGTTTCACGAAGTAATAACGCGAAACGAGGTGAAAACGTGTGCTCCTGTTTTATTAAAGCGCAGATTCATCGACAATCGTTTTTCTTATCCCTACGGTTTTACAATATAATATTTTATTTAAAATTACGTTAGGTTAAAGCTCGGATTTTCTCCGTCCTTCCCCAAGTATAAATATGTATACAGGATAAATATGCTTAAAAATTAAGATTATTTTTTATTTTAGTCATAGTTTATTTTAGTATTAAATTTAGGAAAAAATGTAATTTGAAAAATGTATATTATACGAAGTTTCGATTAGAAAATACGAAATTACAAATGTAAATTTGCGTTTAGTTATTAAGAAAAAATGTAATAAAAAAATATTTATTTCTCAATTGTAAGAAAAAGTATAATATAAAATTTTGTAAAATTAAATTTTTAAATCCAATTTTTCTCCACTTTCCTATAATTTTCCTACAATTTTCTTTTATCACTAATTTTTTATACAGAAAATATTTTGAATTTACAATAGAGTATCTTTAAAATACTTTGTAAAATATCTTTTAAATTATAATCCTAAATTATAATCGCATAAGTTACGAACTTTTAAATTACTTTGTAAAAAAGTTATAAATTTTTATGTCCGCGATAATAAATATTCAATTATTTTTTCCGCGAGTAAGTTTCTCCGGCTTGAATTAGCTTTCAAGGAGCACCGCGTACAAGCTCGTAAGCGACGGTGCTCTCGCGGTGGACGCTCGCATGAGCGTACGAGCGAGGCTTGTTGCGGACGAGTACGAGCTCGTTACGCAAAGATGCTAGCACCACCGCTGCAGTGAGGCCCTTCCGCGAGTAAGCTAATCTCAAAAATCTCAAAAATCTCACTGAGAAAAAAATCAAGAACCTCAAGTGTCCCATCCCTTTATTTATTAATCCAAGTACGACGCTCAACACGTTCATTTCGCGAAATGGATGTACGCTGGAAACATCCGTGGACGTCGATTGTGTGCGGACCGACAGGATGTGGAAAAACAAACTTTGTAAAGAGATTTCTTCGTCATTTATCCGTTACGGCAGATGTCTAGTTTGAGAGAATTTTGTTTTATTACGCCGAATGGCAAGATGCTTATCAGCAACTTCAATACGAAACTCGAGATTCCGCAATCGAATTTCACGAGGGATTACCACGTTCGGAAAATTATAACGATCCATCCCGCGCGAAATTGATAATAATTGACGATCTTATGAGGGAATCGTCCTCGAGCGAAGCGATCATGGATCTGTTTACCAGGGGAAGTCATCATAAGAATCTCAGCGTAATTCTCATCACGCAAAATCTCTTTCATCAAGGCCGTGGACAACGCGATATATCTCTCAACGCGAATTACTTTGTGATTTTCAAAAATCCACGAGAACGCGCGCAAATTCGCCATCTCGCTCGACAAGTCTACCCCAACAATCCAAAGTTCCTCGAAGAAGCGTATCACGATGCCACGTCTCAACCTCACGGATATTTATTGCTCGATCTGAAACAATCGACTCCGGACGAATATCATTTTCGCACCTGCATATTTCCCGATGATACGCTGAACTATGTTTACGTATCGCGCAGATTCTTTTCCGGAAGTTTCGTATAAAAGTATCGTACTCGCATTCTCTCGCGACAGTCGCGCAACTTCCTCGCGATGAAGAAGAGAACGTCTTCGGTTAATGCGAGAAAAATCACAGAACGTTCGATCGGTAAGAAAAATATCTGTCTTCTCAAAGCGTTGTGTTATGTGAACAAAAATCAATGTGCCTCTTTCTTACGTCAGGCAAATGAAAAATTCATTCGTTGTATCTAGCGAGTGCGTTTTCAATACTCTCAAGGGTAACGTCTCGCTCGAACGTTCTGAAAAAAATCGTCTCGGGAAATATAAAGCATCTTTGCGTCGCCTAGCGAAAAAAGACGGTAATTGGAAAAGTAAGAAAAAGCTACTACAGCGAGGCGGATTTTTACTGTATCTCATAGGGCCTATACTTTCGTTCCTATTTTCGAAAATTATCAAAGAATAGTCCAAGAGAGAGAGAGAGAGAAAGAGAGAGAGAGAGAGAGAGAGAGAGAGAGAGAGAGAGAGAGAGAGAGAGAGAGAGTAAACCTAATTATGGAAAGGGCAAATAAGATGGTCTTGATTTCCACGGAAAATCTTGAAAGAATGCAGCATCGTCTCCAACAACATCAACGATCGGAAATAGGCATCAGGGAAAACATCATGCGGCGGAATTCGGAGACGATACATGAAGAAAATTTAAATTCCGTACAAACACTCGGAACGACTTTGTCACGGCTTGATTCCGATATGAGCAGAATTCTTAATTCTCCCACCCCGCGCGATATAGGTGAGAAATGGAAATTGTATAAAGAAGTACTTTGGCGATATCTCCATTTTGATAAAGCGCAAAAGGAAGATTCAACGCGTAATGCCGCCGATGAGAACAATTCAGATGCGCAGGAGGGGGACATGGTGGAACCTGCGCGCGAATCACAACCATTGAGCAAACTTTCTCGTCTCGATGAGCAAGCAAGTAAAATACTTCGTGTCGAATCTCTGCGTAAGCGCGAACGGCAAAGCGTCGAAAAAATATTAGAAAAGGTGCCGAAAAGTTTTCGCGCCAAGGCGCGTTTACTTTTGAAACATTTGATCGATAAAGCAGTATCCGCGAGAATTACTTGGGACGAGGAAGGAATCGTGACTATCGATGGTGACGTTATAAAAGATTCGAATATCGCAGAGCTGATAAACGACGCGATGCGCGAGAGAAAAACCGTGAAAGCAATAGGAAGAGGTCAGTTTGCGCGATTACAAGGTACGACAAACACCCCGGCTGTACTCGTAGGAAATAAGGAATTGTTAGCAACCACATTTGTCAAGATATTATCACCGCCACGAGCGAGTTCCATTCCTAAAATACCGAAAAAACTTTCAACGTCAACGACGACGAGGAAAAGAGTACGACGGTCTTGCGTTTTTGCCCTTTTCAGGGGCAAAAACGCAAGACCGAAGAAGAAGAGCGAGCGAAGTGCACATTGTTTCTTTCGCCGCGTTTTCGTAAAGACGATATCCCTATAACCTTCGTGAAAAATTCTCGTCAGGCAAGAAAGAGACGGTTACTCGATTGGAGTGAATTGAAATGAGCAGGCTTGAAAATTTGTATTATCGATCCAGCGCACTTTGCGGGGTATTCGGCAACGGATAACTTGTCGCGTGCCGCTAAACCGAATTTCTTTCGTAAAGAAGTAGCGCGCTGGCTCGAATCGCAAGACGCGTATACGCTGCACCGTCCGTCGAGACGAAAATTTCCGCGATTACGTTACAACGTGACGAATATCGATGATCTGTGGGAGGCCGATTTGATCGAACTCCGTAATCAAAAGTTACAACGACGGATTTTCTTCTCGTGATTATCGAGGTACTTAGCAAATTTGTCTGGGTAGAACCATTGCGAGATAAAACGAGCAATTGTGTGACAAGGGCTTTCCAAAATATTCTTTCGAGAAGCGATGGTCGAGCAGTGTACTTACAAACCGACAAGAGTAAAGAATTTATCGCGCGACCGATGCAAGATTTTTTAAAAGAAAGAGGCATACGTTATCGAGTAACTCGCAATCCGGATGTCATAGCCGCCGTCGTTGAACGCTTCAATAGAACGCTGAAGGAGCGAATGTGGCATTATTTTACACATAAAAATACGCGGCGTTACATCGAAGTGTTGCAAGATATCGTGCGCGCTTACAATCACACTCGTCATTCATCCATCAAAATGCAACCGGCGAGCGTTACGAGAGAAAATGCTCGCACGCGAAAATATGGAGCGGGGTGGAGGGGGGAGAGAGAAGGGGGCGTCGAAAGTACTAGAACAAAAGGCTAAATTCGATGTTAAAGATCTCGTTCGTGTCAGTAGAGCAAAAGCCACTTTCGAGAAAGGATACGAAACGCGGTGGAGCGAGGAAATATTTCGAGTTTGTCGCATTCTTCACTGGCGAAGACCCCGCGTGTACGAATTGTGTGATTTATCGGGTGAACACATCGAACACAGGATTTTTTATGAACAAGAATTAGCACGGGTCAGTAAAAATTTGGGGGAGGAAGAGTTTATCGTCGAGCGCGTGATAAAAAGCAGAGGACGCGGTGCTAATAAACAACTGCTAGTTAGCTGGCAAGAATATCCTAGTAAATTCGACAATTGGATTCCCGCTTCGAGTTTAACTTATCTCCATGATGGAGGAGGAACCATTTTTTATGGTTCTTCCGAGCGATAGCAGTAAGAAGTATTTCCCGGGAAATACATGCTCTTCTTTCACTACGCAATTACCGCACGGCGTACATTTATTCGGGGAGTGAGAAGTCGCGCTTAGCGAGATTCAATTTCCCTCCAGGCTTTTTCACATACGTCGAAACGATAATAAGATTAGATTTGTTGATTTGAAGAGCGCAAAGGAAGAGAGGAATGTTGATAAGTTTACGGTGAAAGAATTGCACTTACAGGCAGGGGTTTATGAAAATAGAGGAACTTGTCTACGCGATTAATAAAGAGTGCAGACGCGCCGATTCGCATTTTACTTTCGAACTACAAAAAGGCTCAGGTGGTAATGTCCGTATAAGCATCGATTGTGACGACAACTGTACTCTCGTTCATTATATAAATCTGCCAGCTAATATTTTTTAAATATTGAAGATCAACATAGATGATACCGGCACAATTTACCGTCACAAGTTATAAGCCCAATTCCAACGAATTAACGCCATTTTTGAAACTCGGTTATGCCATCGGAAGTGGACGCGCTATATCTTTCTGGACTGCAGAACCCTGTAGCCTGTGGCACGGTATCCCTGATAAAATGTACGTTTATTGCGACATTTGCGAGCCTTACATAACCGGCGATACGCGGAGTCCGCTTCTTCGAATCGTTCCAATCGAAATACCCGGATGTAATTACACGTACGGAACGAATCTAGTAAAATATTTCTCCAGTTTGCAATATACCCCATTGCGTCAAACAAAATTTCATAAAATAGATATAAAAGAAATAGATATAAAAGATCAGCGTGGAGAAAAAATACCATTCGTATCCGGAACGTTGATAGCAACGTTACACTTTAGATGTGTCCGTTAATTACCATTCGCGTTGGAAAGTCTACGAAAGAGAAAAAACTAAACCTCCATGGAATAGGACGAGTATTATGAAATGCAAAACGGTAGAGGCAGGGGAGGCGGAATTCCACGAATTTTCGTCGGTTCAGCCTATCAGCGCGGTCATGGGATCGGCAGTTTCCTCGGAGGATTATTTAGAAGAGTACTTCCCTATCTAAGCAGGGGAATGCGCGCAGTCGGGAAAGAAGCTTTGCGCGCCGGAATTGGCGTGATAGAGGATGTTGAAAACAACACTCCGTTCAAGGAAGCAGTCAAAACGCGGCTCAAGGAATCGGACGGAAATCTTAAAAGAAAAGCCAAAGAAAATATAAACAACTTGATGAAGGGTTCGGGATATAAAACATCCGCGAAAATACGAACAAGTCAGTTTCCCTTCGAAGGACACGCACGCACCGCTAAATCCGGGAGAAGCACGGTTCGTAAACGCAGACAAGTCGGTAAAAAAAAGAAATCTTCGAAAATCGGCGTGAAAAAAACGATTAAAAAAAAATCATCGAAAAGGAAAGCGGGCAAAATTAAAAAAACAGCGAAACATTGACGAAATAGCGGGAAAAAGCGCACCATATTCAATATATTCGCTTAACCGACGCACTTCGTAAATTTGAGAGATATGTCCTTTCTTCATACCCACTCGAGCGAGTGTTTAAAGAGCGAGCTCGATCTTTTCAGTTTACCTCCTACTCAAACCAATATCGAGAGTTCGCAATTTATTACAAACCGGTAACCTCGCTCGCGGACGACGCGCCTATAGAATTCGTCGTACCCGGACACGGAGAAGATTATCTAGATCTCACCCATGCTAAGCCTCCACGTACGAGTGGAAAGTTTACTCGGTCCTGGAATATCGATAGAGGGAAGAGGAGGAGGAGGAAGAAACAAAGTAGGCCCTGTGAATCATCTACTACATTCGATGTTCAACCATATCGACGTGTACTTCGATCAAAAACTCGTATCACCCCCAAACAACGCCTACGCGTACCGCGCGTCGAAGCATTGTTAAATTATTCTTCACTGGCAAAAACTTCCCGTCTGACTTCCTGCCTATGGGACACGGATGAACCTGGTTATATGGACGCTCTATTAGAATCGGACAACCCCAATCAAGCTCTCGTGAGACGCGCCCGATACATCCAAGGAGAACGTTCGGTAGATCTAATAGATCATCTTCATTGCGACGTCTTTAATCAGAATAAATTTTTAATTAACGGAATGGAGGTTAGAATGAGACTCGTTCGCTCGAGAGATGCGTTTTGCCTCATGGAAGGCAGCTCAACGTCGAAAATACGCATTCTAGATGCTAGTTTACTCATAAGAAGGGCAAAAATAAGCCTTGCAGTGTTACTCGAACATGCGAGAATGCTGAGTAAAATAACCGCCAAGTATCCTCTGACGCGAGTCGAAGTTAAAACATTCATGATTCACGCCGGAGTGGTAGGAGAATCGATTGATAACGCGATACTCGGGCAACTTCCGAAGCAAGTAATAGTCGGATTCGTCGATAACAAAGCGTTTAATGGCGACAGAAAGTTAAATCCATTTAATTTCAAAAATTACGGCATAAATTTCTTCTCGCTATATGCCGATGGCATGCAAATTCCGAGCAGGCCACTACAGCCGAATTTCTCAAAAGACCATCCGCACATCGAGGCTTATAACACCCTCTTCTCAGGAACAGACATCCATTTTCTAAACGAGGGGAATTCTATAAGCAGAGAAGATTATGGCAAAGGTTTCACGCTTTTCACTTTCGATCTCACTTCCGATCTATCGGCAAATTGCGCTGGACATTGGAATCTTGTCTGACATGGAAGTTTACGATTAGGGGTGCGATTTGAAAAAGCTATTACCTTAACGATTAATTGTATCGTTTATGCAGAATTCGATAACGTGTTAGAGATCGATTCCTCGCGTCAAATTATCGTTGATTTTAGCGGATGAGACATACTCGAATTTCTCCCCTCCCACCGTTATCTACTTTTCATTTCTATTTCTTCGAAAGCTTAACAAAAATAGCCGCAGTTTTGCTTTAGACGCGAACATCGTCACTTCATGCAAAATAAATTGAAAGTATATTCTACGCATCATGGATATAGTTATCGATATACAAGATTTCCGCGACGCTGAGGGGAAGTTTATGCCGAAGGAAGTAGCGGTTGTCGCCATTAACGAAGCATTCATAAGTCACTGCATTATGATACCTCCATATCCATTTGTCGAATTATCTGAAAAATACAGACGAGAAAACAACTGGCTCTCTCGAAACTTCCACGGGATCGAGTGGTTTGACGGAACAGTCAATTCCAAACATTTCATAGCGGAACTACGCGAAATTGCACGGCAAGCGCGTTACATATACATCCGTGGTCGCGAGAAGATACATTATTTGGAAAACATACTCGCGAGAAACGTATATAATCTAGAAGGAATTTCTCCTGCTTTCAAAAACCTGACGGAAGGGGAAGAGCATGAATTGTGCTGCGGTCATCACGGGTTTCATCGAAATTCCGACAAATTTCATTGCGCGTTACGCAATGCATGCAAATTGAGATACTGGATGCAATCTCAAGAAGGGAACTGCGACATAAGCAGCGCTAATTCTTTGACTAATAAAAGTTCCGATGACAGTGATACAGAAAGCGAGGTTTTTACAATAAAACGAAATTTTCCGAATCTCATTACGTGGAGAAATAAGAGATTAGAAAAAGAACAAGCGAGGTGTAAATAAATAAAAGCGGAGAAAGAAGATCTATCGAAACTCGAGTGTGAAAAAAAGGAAGTTTCTACCGTACAATCCTCACAAAAAGATAAAAATATAACGAGCCAGGAAACAACTCAAACATCGTTCCACACCGCGGAAGATAAATTCGTTCGAAATCTTACGAGCATATATATATATATATACACGTATGTATTATATATATATATGTATTATATATATATACTACTGTGATCAAATATAAACGAGATTTTTAAATTTAAACTGCTCGGGTTCATCGATTCTGACAAATATTAATAGTAAGTGGGGCACTATGGCGCGTTAAAACAAACCCCCACCACCTTCCCACTGGCGCCAGGGGCGTGGCCCCCGACAGTCAAAAACTGGCCTTCTCCGTGCTTGTCTCTAGGTAGAAAGCAACCCAGTGTTATCCAGGACGATCGTGATTATCAGTGTTCGCGACGATGGCTCGAGCCCCCGGTAAAGTACGACCGGAGATCGGTCGGTCTTCCTGACGTTTACGGCCGTCTGGTGATACTAAGGCCAGAGCTGGCCTCTTGGGCTCCCAAAAAATGTCGCAGTAAGACTCTCAGCTGGCTGGAAGCGAGTAGGCTGGCGGGCGCGCGAACTACTATACTTGACGGGACTGCGTGAAACGGTACTTCGCGGTGCGGCCGAATGACAGTGGCCGCTACAAACTAATAATAGCATCAACTAACACTAATAAAATTATGGTGTTAATATTTTCATAATTATGAGACAATGATCTTTAATTGAAAAGAACTTTAAACACAATGTGTCATTGATACGTTTGACATATTCTATACAAATTTGAATATAATTGCTTTTAACATTCTAAAATATTAATCTATCATAACTTATAATCTATCATAATCTATTCGACAGTGACTAATGTCATATGTATTGGAAAATGAATAGCTCAAAAAAAAAAAGAAAATTAAGAAGGTCACTGACTCTTGCAACTATTGCTATGGCTATAGAACAACAAGAAAATAAAAAACACAAGAGAAAAGACAACGGAAATGGTGGACAAGAGAATGGATTCTACGAAGAAAATTTCAGTTAAGAGGATCTGTTCATTTAGCATTCGATGAACTTCTTTATGAAAATATAGAGTCTTTTAATAGATTTTTTAGAATGGAAGTAGCAATATAAGGCCGGTTCTAACTCGGGAGCTCCGAGAGAAATAGAGGGATTTCGCAACGCGGGGCATTCCATAAGCGATGAGTGCGTGGTCCGCGGAAAAAGGGAGGGGGGGGAGTGCATTACTAGGCGCGGGGTCCGCGGAGCGAGGAGGGGAAAAATGGCGCGGGGTCAGCGAAGCGAGGGATGCTCGGCATGACGCCACACGGTGCGGGGTTAGCTGCCGCCGCCGCCGCCCGCCGCCGTCGCTCGCTGCCGCCGCCCGCCGTCGCCGCCCGCCATGTTCTCTTCTTACCATCTTTCTTCTCTCTTTCTTCCCCTTTTCTTAAGGGTTCTCTCTCTTCTCAAGGTATTTCGTTTTGTCTTAATATTTTTTGTAATTTTAATTTTTTAAATTAATTATTTTTTCAAAGGAAATTTTTTAAAAATATTACTTAGTAATTAAAAATATTATTTAGTAATTTAAATTTATTATTATGAGTGATATTATTATTCGCGACAAGATGCATCGGTACGCGACTCGTTATCGCAGCGCAACTTGAAATCGCTGACGCTGAATTAAAAGGAAGAATGGAGAATAAACCGAATAATATTTATCATAATATACAATTATTGGTGATGTAATGCATAGTGTACAATATTATCTATAGCGTACGCTAATGATTCACAATCTATAATCGAAGTTTTGTTTTTAATTTTATAGTTGATATTATTTATTTTTTATCTACTTTACATATCATTTGATACACTCCGAAATTAGATATCATATGCGAAAATATTCCACAAATCAACGCGGTATGAAATATATATATCTTTAAAGCAGTAAGATTATTTTATCGGACACGTGTTAAAAATTACAAACTTGCAATTTCACGTAGGTCAATGAAATATATTTTATTAAACATAACGAAATATAAAAAACGTTAATTTAAGAATATGATAGAATACAACATATGTTAGAAAATAAATTCTAAATATTGAAATTTTAAAATATAACATATAAAATATAAAATATAAAGTATAAAATATAAAATATAAAATGTAAAAAATATTATAAAATATTATTTAGTAACTTAAATTTAATTTTCTTCGTCTTGTAATATATCTATCTCATCTAACCAATAATATTTTTCATTATTAATTATAAACTCTAATACACTCGCGACAATCTGAAACTATTATATTCCATTAAAAGTTTATGGCAAATAAAACATTTTCTTTTTAATTCATAATTTTTTGGCATTACTTTATAATGTGTGCCAGTTTGTTATTGCTACTCGAACACGATTAAAATCTTGCACTTCTGCATGAAAATAGTCCTCGCATATCCTTCGAAAAGGAGCGTTACCTTCTCTGTAGATGATACTGGCAGGTTTATAGCCTTCACGCATGTTCCCAGCAGAAGTGATTCGTAAGTTTCTGGATACTCCTTCGGGATGACTCCGTCCACCGAATTCACACTTTCTTGGCTCGTTGGCGATTTCATCTTTTGATTTTATTTTACAATTAATGTTATATCTTATTTAATTCACTTAAATTTTTTCTTTTACAATATTTACCTTATAAGTTATTCGCACGCATTTAGTATTCAGTTAGTCGAACTTGCATTTAATACTTGATGAATCGAGCTTCAAGTCTGAACGTCTACTGATTGAGGATGACATTTCCTTCGTCTTGTAGCTGATACATGATACGCTTTACATATCTTTCAGAAACACGAGTTGACATCGCGAGATTTATTAATGTCTTCTTTTTCCACTGACTATAACAAATAAAAACAAAGAAATTATTTAAAATTTAAAAAATTATTATAAATTTAAAATAAATATTCATACGTATCTTTATAGTTTATATGTAGCATTTATGTGCTCCATAGTTTTAATTTACACATATAGGACACATATCACACAACATTATTTGATATAGCGGAGTTCTACACTTTGTACAAAATAATCCTTCTATTGTGTCAATTTGGTGTTTACGAAGAACATTAATACCCAAATACAAGTCTCTAATTCTCACAAAACATTCTGTACAAAATCTCGAACTAGAATTTCCTGCTGAATAGTAAAATGTAATGCGGCACATTTTTCTTAGTTCATTTATTGCATTAATTTCACGTTGCTTCAAGAATTTATGCTTGAAACTCATATTAAAGTCAATATCATCACTATCATAATCAGAGTCTTCGAGCACTTCTTCATCAATGTTCATTGCATCATCGTCGTCATCATTATCATCATCAACAATATCATCAACAACATTATCATCATCATCATCTTCATTATCATCATCATCTTCATCTTCAATGTCCATATAACTTCATCCTCAATATTATCTTCATCTACCAAATCAATCACTTCAATTTCTTCTTGATTTGCTACTATCACTTTTTCATTAATTAAAACTATCACTTCGATTTCGATTTGATTATTTGCCATTACTTCTTCATCATTAATTAATATAACATTATTATCAGCTATAATGTTTTTAATTTCTAACAGTACTTTTAAAGTAGATTCAGAAGTCTCGTTCTCTTCCGTCTATATATCTGAATTACTGACAGAAATCTCGTTCTCTTTCGTTTATATATCTCAATTTCATATGTTATGTATGTGTATGTACTATCACATTTGTGACAAGCTAGCAGTTTTTGCATTTACTTATACTTATACTTAGCATCTGAACTATATACATGGATAGGGTAGAGGAATACAACATATTAATGTTAAATATTTTTTATTTTTAAAACTTTTCTTTCTGACGTTGTAACCACCAGTTAAATATTTTAAATACATTTTATAACGCGTAATGTTTCGAATGTTTTACACATCGAAAAGTATTGCTAACATCCAGATTATTCAACGATTCTAAATCTCTAATCAATATTCAAGATTTCGATGATGACATCATCTCTCGCATCGCTATCGAGCATTGTCAACCATTCTTTCTTTTGACATCCTTTAACGTATACGAGAGCTTCATCTTCTATGTCAATCACAGCTGTTGTAATCAAACGTTCCGCCATACTATACGGAATCATTCCGTCTTCCCATCACAATCCATGATGATTTGCAATCAACCAGAAAGCGCAAGATTTGTTGGATTTTATAAGGAAATATCATGGTATAGGACTTGCAAAAATATAATGAGAGAATTGTCCCCTTTCTCAACACAGCCACTTCCTTCACAACAAATCTCCTTCTGATGACAAATCCTTGCAGATCCGCAAACGTTGGAACGATCATGACGAAAAAACAACCTTTGATTACGCTCTGACAAATACATCGAATTTTTATTCCTTTTTTATATTAAAAAAGAGGGGATATTTGCAAACGTTGCAGTTTACATAATCTTGCACATTACATTGGACAATGGACAATATTCGACAACGTGATCGTGCAAGATGAGACAATAAGCGGTAGTATTCGGCGGTACATTTTCTTTGCAATCAAATTCTATTCGTACATCTACAGTAGCGCTCTTGATGGACTCGTTTTGTCGCGAGCAATCAATGACCACAATAGGTCCTTTTGTCAAAAATGTTCCTACGGTGAAAAGCGTTTCATAACAATCGTATCTGTAATATGATTTACGAAAACGTGCATACATATCAAAAAGGATGGCGTATCTATTTTTGTTAAAATCTAGATTTAAGTCGTCGTACGGATAAAATTCAAAATTTAAATAAAGTTTCACATTGGTCAATTTACAATCATCAAATATCGTAACATCTTCAGACATGTTATTCTTTCGACCCGTCTGCAGAGCAAAGATAACGTACCGCAGTTTCTCTAGCTGAGTCGACGTTTTATAGCCCACGAATGTTTGGTTTGGTACTTTGTAATAAAGGATACTCGTATAGATCCCACGTGAAAACTCATGCTCAGATATCGCCCACTTTCCAAAGCTCGCAACAAAGATAATTTATTGATTTCATTCAACATTACATGAGGGATTCGCCATTGTATTTTGAATAATTCTATTTCCAGTTCCATCGTCGAAACTTCCATACAGTTGTTGTAGCTGCGCGCTCAGTATCAATTCGTGACGAGCGTTAACAACCACACGTTTGTAATCTTTGCAAAAGCCAAACAACAGATTGAGCGGTACGCAAAAATTAAAGTATCCTTCCGATATGGTCGATGAAATCGATGAAATGAGTATCCTGTGTTTCGCAAAATTAGCGCTTTGTCATGCGTCAGGGATACATAATTCTTGATTGTACTGGTTATTCCGATGTTTCTATTGCGATCAATCTCCACACCATTGAGTTTGTATCGAATTTCATCAAATATAAATGTTACGCAATTGTTTCCAAGAGTTGTCTGATTCATTATTTTTTTTCTTTGTCGTCAATTTTCCTTCGACATAGAGAAAGCTTTCGCATGGCAAGGTGTATAAATCTTGCTGTTGTATAGGTATTCTTATTTCATCGTTATGTCCAAATATCATATTTGCGTATGGATTGTACGTGTGAGTCTGAATCTTAATGACGCGATCGTCAAAGATCGGCTCATTTCCAATTTAAGATATCAATTTAAGATATCAATTATTTCGAATGATGAATCCTAATGATCTTAAAAATTTAACGTTGGATATGTTGAGTTTCTTTCGTGTGATTTAATACTCTTGGTCGTCGCCTCAAAAATTGTGTCTTTTATTTGTTTCTGCTCGTTTAACACTATCATTTTATTCAACACTCTTGTCACTGTCGTCTGCGTGCAATCTAACGGTGATTTCCTCTCCGCGAAAATGGAGCAATCGACCATCTTGATCCACAATGCGTATTGTTAAATTCGTAATGCTTCGTGCGATGATCGGAAGGTTAATGATTTGCGTCGGCGTTTCCGATATTTTATATCCTGGCGACACGCTCGGTGAAAACTCATGTATCGTATATACGCACTTGTCGTTGCTGTGTCGACGCACCAGCGGTCATATTGCATTCTATGTGAATAACATTTACGTTGACGGTACGTCTGATTCGTGCCATTGTTGTGGTTCCAGCATTTGACGAAAATCCAAGCAGCGGTTCAATGTTGTCGGATTTGGCGAAATTTATTCGATAAGCACACTTAATCTCGCTCTTCATAGTTGTTATTAGCATTGTTATTAGCTCGAATAATCAGTGGATACTCGTTCATCTCTTCACTCGAGCATCTTCATTTTCACAACATTATTGAGATGAGGATATTGTTGTAATATTGCACGTTTTAAATATCTGCTTATGTCATGCAGTTCGTACGATTTTTCGGGAATGACAATTTTTTTGTTGTCTTTGTCAAAATAAAATTTGTTATTAGACAATGTTACACTCGGTATCGCGTGATACCTTTCAAAATCTGCCAGACCGAGCTCGTAATCACCATCGCTCAAATCTATAGCTGGAAAGTAGCTTACCGAAAGCAGATTACTCTTACCGGTGAACGTAAACGTTACTGACATGTTTGATCGAATACTGACTTTGTTACGTCCGAGGTTCTGGAGGAAAGGTAATACCTTTCGTCAGGAGGAGAAGAACTCGGATGGACGCACGGATCCTTTTCTGTTCTCACGGAACGACGTCGTGAGGTCGATCTGCGAGTCGAACGCGCATTAAGGGGGTAGGAATCGGGTCAGCGTCGGTGACGTTGTAACCCTTACCTGCGCCAGCGCTATCGGTGGTCCATTTTTTGGTCAGAGAACCGAATCTTTTTTATCAGGGATGGACCTCGTGCGATCCTCAGGGAGCCGTGAATGGTTCGGGATCAAGTTTTAGGGTAAATAAATTGAGACGGAATTCGAGTTAACTGATTTAATAATAATAATAAAAAAAAAAGAATTACAATGTTATTCGCAAATTTTACTGTGTACATTAAAGTGTTGAAATACTGGTTACAAAAAAAAAAAAATTTTTATATTATATTATAAATTTCGAATAATAATAAATAACAAACAAACAAAAGAAAATCTGGATTTTATATACCCAATTGTTCCAATTGGGGTAAAAAATTGGTGATCGCGAGCATGTCGATGGGATCGGGTTGCAGGTGTGGCGGGGGATCAGGATGAGCGCTGCGAAAAGCCTTGACTGGGACGAGGTAGGGAAGAGGATCACGGGAAATGTACATGGGGATGATATCGATAATTTGGTGTTTTGAGATCTGATCCCAAAACTGGCTGTCGGGTTTGAATCTTCTTTTAATGAAGAAGGTGCCAGGAGGTGGATGAGTGGGAGAGCAGGGAAATTGACGGACGAGGTCGTAGAATTTTTCCACGTCGAAGTGCTCTGGAGTGCACTGTTTCTCAAAGTCGGCCGTGGAGCGGAGAGCGGTGGCGTATTGGTGTAGAGAGATGTTAGCTAGTCTCGGTTCTACGTCTATCAACTGCTCCGCGAGTTCTTCGGCGTGTCCGGTTTCGCGACGAATCCGCTTAAACTTCTCCCGAAACTTCTCCCGGTGTCGCAATGCCCGTTTCGTTGGGTTGTTCGGGATGGTTTTCGTTTGGTTCACTATGTACCAAGTGTATGTATAAGTTTTTTCCGGTTTTTTAGTAAAAAAAGACACGTAATTTTCAAGGGAAATTAATTTTTCTTTTTATTCAAAATATTGGCCATCGGTTTCTATACATTTCGCCCATCTTTTAGGTAATTTATGAATACCATGCCAGAAAAACTGCTTGTCTTTTGCGGCAAACCATTCGTCGAGCCATTTTCCAATTTCCTCAAAATTGCTGCTCTGCGAGCGCGTGCCCCATTGATGCGAAGAGGTTGTTGTACCCCGGATGGGCTACAACGATAATATTAGGGATAGTCGGGTTCGTTGAGCCTAAGGAGTTGGGACTCCGAGCAGGATCAAAAGAATGGAAAGGAAATCTTCTCGAAATCATTAACACACTTTCTTTATTTTTTCTGGTTTATTTAATCAATGCACTATTTCGTGGATTTAGTATTGCTTATTTTATTTCTTTCACACACGGTTAAACGTCGGCGGGCGGCTCGGCGCGTGTCGCATTACTCTGGCGGCCGTCGACCGAGTATGTCACTTGAGACGCTGATAGTACGGCTCGCGTGAACTTCGCCGCGCTCTGGTAATATCTTGCGCGATAATTATAATAATGATTCCGAACGACACGTTATTCTTGACTCTCTGCAACTCCACCTTGTGTAACCGATTATATAATCTGATCGATGCCCGATCAGCATTCTGATCGATTGTGTCGATCGGTTGCGTGATATTGATTAATCAATATTACGCTCGGTTTGATCATCAAGTTTAGGAATTTGCTGATAGGCTTTTTCGCAATGTTCTCGCGATGCATTTCTGCGATCTTTTGAAAGCCTGGTCGCAATTTCGGCGGTCACACATTTGTGTCATCTTTCGAAAGACTTTTCGATATTTCATGCGACCTAATTTTGTTGTCATGCGGGCTACTTTTATTATTGGTTATTATTTTATTATTGGTTGTAGACCTGGCTACAACAAGGTGATAGTCAGATGGCGCCAGGTCTGGGGAGTACGGCGGGTGCGGAAGGATGTCCCATCCAAGCGATTTCAAGGTGTCTTTCACTGGTTTTGCTGTGTGAGACGGCGCATTGTCGTGTAACAAAATCACTTTGCCATGTCTTCTGGCCCATTCCGGTCGTCTTTCGATTAATGCGTGATTTAAATTAATCATTTGTTGGCGATAGCGTTGTGTATTAACGGTTTCGCCGGGCTTCAAGAGTTCATAATACACAATACCGCTCTGGTCCCACCAGACACAGAGCATGGTCTTCTTGCCGAAGCGATTTGGCCTTGGTGTTGATGGACCGGCTTCGCCAGGTGAAAGCCACGATTTTTTCCGCTTCGGGTTTTCAAAATAAATCCATTTTTCGTCACCCGTCACAATTCGATACAAAAATGATTTCCTTTCGTGACGTTGAAGCAGCATTTCACAAGTGACTTTGCGATTTTCCATTTGACGTTCATTCAAATCGTGTGGGACCCATTTACCGAATTTATTGATCATTCCCATTGCTCGTAAACGTCTGCTGATTGTTTCTTGTGATACATGTAATGCTTCTGCTAATTGCCGTTGAGTTTGAGTTAGGTCATCATCCAATAACTCCTGCAATTGCTCGTCCTCGCATTTTTGAGGTCTACCAGAGCGCTCACTGTCTTTCACATTGAAATCACCACTTTTAAATTGTCGAAACCATGTCTCACATGTTCTAATCGATGGAGCGTGTTTACCATATGTTTCTACCAGCAAACGATGACTTTCAACAGCCTTTTTCTTTTGATTAAATAAAAAAAGCAATGCGTGCCGCAAATGTTCTTTTTCAGGCACAAAACTCGACATGATCACTGAACGATAAAACAAAGACGCTAGTTTTTGGCGGACTCAACTTGTGTGTGTTTGTAGTTTTAAATGTCAGACGAACAAAATGATGTATGTGTCAAATTAATACGCTGCGTACTTTTCGCTAGCGACATCTCTTAGTTAAACCGGAAAAAACGTATGCATACATCTGGTAAATAAGAGTCAGATGAAAGAGAATGTGAGATGAGAGTGGTAAAAAAAAAGAAATTGAGGAATCGTGATAAGGCAGCTTCACCGAATCAATCGGCGGCTTGCCAGGTTGGAATGTTGTGGAATCGAGGTAGGCAGCTTCACCGAATTAATCGGCGGCTTGCCAAGTCGGAGTGTGGAGAAATCGGGGAAAGCAGCTTCACCGAGTTAATCGGCGGCTTGCCAATTTGGATTGTTGGAGTATTTTAATGAAACAACTAGATAGAGATCGCGAATCAAACAGCCAATCTACCGCGGGAAAGGAGTAATAAAATTGGACTTACTTTTGTCGTGGCGAGCGCTGGTGATGGGCAAGAAGTGTGGTGCCTGCGCTGGATCGTGGATCGTATCACAAGTGAATAAAGATATCGCGCACAGATTCTAACTGAAAACATTGGCGACAACCTCGGATAGTTCCGTCCGTCAAAACGTGGGGCGATGTGAAGAGGGAAGAGAGCGATCCGCTCCAAGTCGCGGTTTTTAAAGGGTTCCGAAGGGATGGGAATATCTGAGGGCGTGATGGATTTCCGCGTTGGCTTGTCGAATGATAGTTTAGAAAAATTGTGAGTATAGAGAAAGGAGGGGAGTGATGTTCTGTGAATTGTGGTTGTTTTTATATTTCCAGATTTCCTAGCGAATGATGGAATTAGTTAGTGAAAATTTTCCCGCCATTCCACACCCTCAATCATTCATTGGTGTGGCCGCCAACGGCCGCTAATCGTTTCTTCTTGATTGGCGTTTCCCTTAGTTTCCCCACCAATTTGGGGGAGTGTCACCCTCGAACGATCCGACGCGTTTCTTATCCGTTAAGAATTTGCTTTTGTTAATATTTTTTACTTTTATTGGTATGTTATAAACTTGTCGGTGCCGACAAAGCTGTCTATCGCAAGAATTATTCCTTTTTTGATAGTGAGACGTATCTCGAGAGGAATTTTTGTGTATTTATTTAGAGTTTCTTTAGATCGTTCGAAGCGCTTCATTTTTTGATTAGCAGCCGTTATCTTTTTCCGAAAGAGAAGAATTCGTGAAGTCCCCCGGACGTAACACCCCCCGCCTTAAACAAATGTTGGGGGTGACACAACATTTGCAACAATAGGATAATAATTCTTCTCTTTCGGTTCCCCCTTTTTTTTGTGAAGAAGAAGGAAAGAACAGGCGACCAAAACTCCTTCCTTATTCCCTCGTTCTTCCTCGTCTTTGTTTACATTAACTAACGTTACATTATATTCGCAATACTGTTTAAAACTGTGCGCATTGTTCACTCTCCCCCCTTTTTTTAAAAAAAAATATCTTAAGTGTTTCATGCCTAAAATTTCTTAATGCGTATTTATTTTGAAAGGATTTATTTCTCCTTGTTGGAGAGGGTGAAGAATGCGTAATTTTGATGTATGCGGAGATGCTTGGATTTGATTTTTGAGAAGAGTATTATTACTAGTATTATTATTATAATTATTATTATAATTATTATTATTATTATTACGATTACAAATAAATTATAAGAATTTCGAAAGGATTAATGATAATTTTGGCTTAACTCTATTATATTTATTATATAGCGTTCAAGAGGAAGAAAATGATTTTGTATAACAAATGATCAGCAAATTTTTGCCTCCCTCTTTTTTTTTTTTTTACAACATGTTATATTACGTGAGTACCACCAGTCGCGTCTCGCTTGGTTTGGAATTATATTTCCATGTTCTGCATCCCAGGATGGTTTTTCTATCCTCTTCCCCCCTTTTTTTCGGGGTCTTAATACAAATGGTCAAGCCGTGGCCATTAGGCGTTTTAGCGCTCTTTACCTGCCTCAGTCATGCGTATCGTCTGATCATATGATATATTTGTTATATTAGGTAGGGTGACGTTCGCATGACAATTTATTCGACTGGGCAATTAGATGTGTAGGATTATTATCCTACCACTAACTTGTTAATATTATTATGCTGTAGTTCAGGGTGTTGATGATTGCAGATGAGGAGAGAAAAATAAAAATAATAAGCGCTCCCGCTCTCCAGTAAGCACTCAAGCAACATCGATATGAATAAAGAATTAATCGACTTACATTTCCTCCCTCTTTATGTCACAAAAAGAAAAAAATTAATATAATAAGTTTAATAATAAAGGGAGTGGATGATATATGTGTAAAAGGAACTTAAGTAATTGTTATCAAAATTATTATGATTAAATTATTATTAAATTATAATGTTTACGATTGTTCAACTTAAACATTACTTTATTGACTAAATAAGTATAAGTACGAGATAAAAAAAAAGATATAACTAACAGAAATAAGGATGGTATAATAAAATAAAAAAAAACAAAGGTTGTGTAACTGAGTATATAGACTCATTTTTTAGATCGCTGGGAAGGTATCCACGATTCGGGCCTCTTTCTCGACTCGTGCCTCCCCTAGAGATACCAGTGCGTCACGAAGGTTCGTGACCCCCCAGTCGTCCTTGTGCGGCAAGACTAATTTGACCATTGCGGCCCCGTTTTCCAATGGACGTACGATGTTAATATATCCACTGCGTCCTTCGGTTAGGATTCGGCACAAGGCTCTAATTTTCCTGGACCAAAATCTAGTTGGTTTAGCCAGTCCTGTGTAGGCTAGTCCACAGGTAAGAGCCTGCCAGCATAATTCTTGAAAACGCCTTTCCAAGCGAAAGATTTGATGGAATGATCTCCACACTTGGCGTCCTATGTCCCTGAGATCGATCCGGGCGGTCCTCTGGGCCGGGTTGACTCCCGTAATCAATCCCCTTTGCCACACGTCACCGTCTTTTATGGCAACAGGCTTGTCTTCCTCTATGTCGTTGAAACAGCAGATGAGTTCTTTAGATTTGCGGTTCATTCGGAAGTTAAGTTCCTTGGATAGATCTTGCAGAGCTGATTCTCCATTTTTTAACCGCACCCAAAACAAAAGCGGAAATTCCATTCGTAGAATCTTACACTCGAGACGCCCACGAGTCAAACGGCTGGTATCGATGGCTTTCATTCTTCTCCTCTCCTTTTTACTTTTACTTTCTTCACTTCTAAAAAGTTTAATGATTATTAGGTAGTTGTGGAGGGGGAATAGTAGATAGGAAAAGGAAAGAAAAGAAGTTGTTTTGTTGTTATTATTTTTTTAGTTCGAACGAAAATTCTGGTTTTTCCTCTGATGGTAATAAAGGGTATACTTGGTTTTCGGGGGTCTTACTATACAGACTCTGGTGCGCTGGCCTGCTCGGGTTTTTGAAACCTTTTTGTCCCCAACAGTAATAAAAGATGGGTAATAGAGTCCCAGATGGCGCCCAGTAGATGTATGGACCATCCATATATAGTATGCAAAGCGTAACCATGTACGATTGTGTCTACTATTAGTTTTATGATTCTCCCGGTGAGGTATATTCCAATTACCCCGGCACTGATATTGTCAAAAATTAAGAATTTATTCCAAAATTTTTTCCATGCGAATGCAGCTATCTTTGTTATGGATGCTTCGTCTAATAAATGCTTCGTAAAATCTCACGTTTCAAAAATTCATTTATGGCATGCAGTTCATACAACCCCTCGGGAATCGTAATTTCTGCGTCGTCTTTGCCAAAATAAAATGTATTGTTCGAGGCGTTTACATTCGGTGATAAGTCTCCAAAATTGTTAAACCAAGCTCGTAATCATCGTCGCTCAAATCTATGGCTGGAAAGTAGTTTGCCGCAAGAACGCTGCTCTTCCCGCATAGCGTAAGCGTCAGCGACATGTTGAAAAAAGCGTTCAACGAATACTGAGACGTCGCGACATTTTGTCGGACTTTATAATTCACGCGCGTCGGCCGTTTGGAGAAACCACAGGCACAGCTGTCCGCAGATGTTCTGATCGTACGTCTGATAGGATGTTCGATTGTACTCTAACATTGTCTCCGAAATATCGTATCAGTTCCTTGGGCGGTCGAAGATTATCGAAACTGTCGAAATATATGACACGATCTTTTCTCTTTGCGTACGGCTACCCAATAAGTGCCGGGACCCATCGTCCAGATTTACGATACCGCTCTCTTTTCGACGCGCGCCACTAATCGATAATGCGTCACGCATAAAAACGTCTCTGAAGTATGGTATGCGCATACGCTTCGCCAGCTGGTCCAATTGTACGTTCATAGTTACACCCGTAGGTATTTTTATTGTCTCTTTGGCCTTTTTTTCTTTTTTTTTCGCTATTACGCCTCGTCCGCCTTTGTACAAAGCAAGATATAGTCCCCGTCCGTATTTATACGGAGCGAGATACAGTCCCTGTCTGCGCGTTTCCATCGCGCGACGTTGCGCGGCTTTCCTGTCGTTTATCGCTTTCGTCACGCTAGTCGCTCCGCCGATTAAGGACCCGAGAGCGCCCAAAATGGGCAGAATCGGTAACACACCACCTCGTTTCGCCGTTGGAAGTATTCGTTTCTTTTTTTTTTGCCAGCTTTTTTCTTCACTTTCATACCCATGCCGATCTTGGTCTTGGCTTTCATCGCTGTGGCTGCAACTGCAGCTTTCTCGCTCAGAGCCGAATCTCTCGCGATGACGCATCCTAGGGCTTTATCGGCGAGTATCTTGTCCGCCGCACGTCTGTCGGTGAGATCGTTGCTCTGAGAATACGCAATGTGTGTTCATGGCACGCCGCGTCCAGTGGATTTATGCCCGTTTCACCTCTAGTTAATCGTTTCTTCAGCCGAGTACCCGGGCCGCAAAACTGATAGTCGGGAATATGTAGTTCGAAAGCAAGTGCGTTTATCGCTCGATTGAACAGACCTCCAATGTAGCCTTCGTTTGATACTGCTGCTGACATAAGTCACAATTCTTTATCTGCGAGACCGTCGATGTGCGTGCGTTGCCATGATTGATTATAATGCTCGACGCAGCAACGATAGGTTCGAACCTCCAAATCCGTCTTTATATGAAGCTTGTCCCACACGTGGTCGATATAGTCGCCGCACACGCGTAACAGTACGACCTTCGATATATATTGCAACTGCTCAGCGCTCAAGTCTCGAATATCGGAGGGATGCGACAGCACGAGATACATTTTTGCAACTGAGCGATTCGCGATTTCGCATGCCTATAAATAGGCGTTCAATCGAAGCCTAGATAACGCAATGCGAACATGAAATTCATACGGCAGCCACTGACGATACGCGAACTGTGACGAGAATGATGAGGGACATCGCGACGGAGCGCAAGCATGGTGAAATGTTACCGAGTACTATACGCGCCATCATTTGCGGACCGTCGAATTGCGATAAAACCAACGTTCTCATAAGCTTGCTCGAAAATCCGCACGGTGTACGTTTCGAGAACATGTACGTATACTCGAAATCGTTGCAACAACCAAAATATCGATATCTCGAAACTTTGTTGACATCGATCGACAAAATCGGCTACTTTACATTCTCCAACAACAGTGACGTCATTTCACCGAGCGAGGTACATCCCAATTCGATCTTTGTCTTCGACGACGTTGCATGCGATAAGCAAAATGTGATGAGAGAATACTTCTCGATGGGTCGCCACTCGAACGTCGATTGCTTCTATCTCTCAAACGTCAAATGTACGCGAGGATATCTAAACATCTGATACGCGACAATAAGGACCTGTTGATCCTATTCAAACAGGATGGTACCAACTTGAAACATGTTTACAACGATCACGTGAATACCGACATGTCGTACGATGAATTCTGTGCGTTATGCCGCGATTGTTGGCAGCGCGAGTATGGATTTCTAGTGCTAGATAAGGACAATCTGCTTATCAATGGGCGATACAGAAAAGAATTTAACACATTCGCGGTACTATAACGCGATTAGTCGATGTCGATACGTCAAGCAGGCAACATGGATAACATCCAAGAGAAAATAGCGAAACAGATTGCGAAAACGAGCGATTCGATTCGCAAAAAATATCGCGCTTTGAAAACTGATAAAATAGATGAAGATGTAGCGTTGGAGAGATGTTTCAAGCCCATCGTCGAACCTCTAAAATAGATTGTCAAGGAAACACACCCAATTAAAAAAGAAGCCAATGTTGCAAAGGATATCGGTATTAAGAAAAAAAAAGAAACGTGAAGACAGCGATGATGACGATGATGATGATGATACTACTACTAACGGGGATTCGTATTAGACGGATGTTGAATGGTTGAAATTATCGCCACAACCTAAAAAGCGTACAAAACAATTGAATATCGCGTCAGATTCATTCACGTTCTACATCGATAGAACCATCGAAAGAACTTTCGAAAGAACTACCGAAAATATCGCTATTCGCGAAATGAAAATTTGCTATTGCGAAATGAAAATATTTTTTAAATAAAAGACCGTTAGTGAACCGTCACTCGAAACAACCATCAAACAGAGTCTGCAAACGCAAAGAGGAAGCCGCGAGGTGCTTCATGACCAGCTAGGACCATTGGGACAAAAGTACGTGGGCCTTCTTTTCGGTGACGACATAGATAAAGCGATCGATGTGTACGGTGTCTATTTCGAGTGGTACAATGTTCGGTGACAAAAAGTTTGATGTTGACAAAGATGACTCCATAATCATAGACAACAAGAGATACAATGGTACACCAGGATTATACGAATTGATTTTCAAGAGACTTCCCAATGAGGCTATATTCACAGAAGATGACAAACAAATGTATAAAAGTATACTGTTAACAACGAATGCTCATAAACGTGGTCATGGCGCCCATAATCCCATTATGGGCAACAAGGAATACAAGTACATTAACATCATCACTCCGCTCGTATTTACATATAAGAAAAGCGGTAAAAAGGGAGCAGGTATTGGTAATATACCATCCACTATGAAATTAAACGACAACAAGATCGATTACGTGCATTGGGACGATCCCAACGAACTAGTGGATCGACTCCGATTGCTCGACGCTTCGCATCGAGCTGGTAACAACGCTCACGACAACGAGATGCTGTCGATCACCGAGGAACTTCGCGAAGCAGGCATTATTATAAATTAATCGACGAAACGAGCCAGTCGATTGACGTCAGTGAGGAAAAAAACAATTTTAAATTGTATATCTTATTTACTATTAAACATCGCCGAAACATGAGATCCGATGAACGTGAAAAAAATGTTAGCTCCAAGAGGCGACGACTCGTTAAGGAATTGCACGCTCTGGCGAGGAGAAATTTTCCGCGAAGACGTGTCATAATTCAGGGATACGACGATCTGTGGCAGGCTGATATCGTCGAGATGCGTCCGTACTCGAGTTTCAACAGAGATCATCACTACATACTCACCATCATCGATGCGTTGAGCAAGTATGCCTGGGCCGTACCGCTCAAGAGCAAGATCGGAAGCGAGACGGCTAACGCTATCGCTAAGATAATTCGAGAGAGCGGAAGATGCCCGAGAAACTTGCAAACGGATTTGGGAAAGGAGTTTTACAATGCAGATGTGCAGAAACTTTTGAAAAAACACAACATTAATCATTATTCCACGTATACAGTGTTGAAGGCATCGATCGTCGAGCGATTCAATCGCACGCTTAAGAATGACATATGGAAGATGTTTACGCTCATCAATGGCACTTACAAGTGAGTCGACGCGCTACCTCATCTCGTGTCAGATTACAACGCGCGCAAGCATCGCACTATCGGCATGCGACCCGCTGACGTAACTCCCGCGATCGCCAAAAGACTTTTGGACACGGTGTACAGCACGATAAAAATCCAGGTCCAGTAAAATTCAAAGTAGGCGATTCGGTTCGCGTGAGCAAGTACAAGACAGTTTTCGAAAAAGATTACACGCCAAATTGGACCACCGAGATGTTTAAGATCGTTAAAGTGCAGCATACTAATCCTGTAACCTATCTGCTTGAGGATTATCGCAGAAAAGTCGTTGCTAGAGCGTTCTACGAGCACGAGTTGCATCGCGCGACGTGTATCTCGTGGAAAAAGTACTGCGCAGGAAAGGAGACAAGGTTTACGTCAAGTGGTTAAGATTCGATGGATCGCACAATTCGTGGATAAATAAAAGCAGTGTGATTTAATTCATTTTTTATTTTACAATATATAAAAAAATAAATATACAATGTATAAATGTACATAAAAAGCCTTTTTTTTCTTCCATTACATCTTCGTAAAAATACATATATGATAACAACAATGAAACTTATGATATATATAATACATACATACATATGTACATACATACACACATACATACATACATACATACATACATACATACATACATACATACATACATACATACATACATACACACACACACACACACACACACACACACACACACACACACACACACACACACACACACACACACACACACACACACACACACACACACACACACACACACACACACACACACACACACACACGTACATACGTACATACGTACATACGTACATACATACATACATACATACATATGTATATACATACATACATACGTACATACGCGTATACATATATATATATATATATAAACTGTATAAAAAATATAAAAATATATGTACATTGCATATACATGTATATTACAATGGAATCCACCAATATCCCTACGGTAACGTTCCCGTCGAATCCGGTACGATGTATCGTTTGTCATCGTATGGACTCAGAGCGATTTTCGATTCGGACACCGTATATACTTGATGTAACTTGGATTTTATATATATGACTGACGAGTCATTTCGATCTCTTCATTCAAGCACTGCGTGTAATTGTCGAACGTTATTGTTAGCGCTACGACGTTACTTTTTACACTTTTCACTTTTTTGGTATCTTTTTTACCATCCACCCTCATCGCGTATATCTTCGCTCTGAGTCCGACGAATTCCGTCATTATCGCACCGTTATTTTCGTCCTTCATTAAACCGGGTACTTTTTTATTCATGAGAGGCATCCCGTACGCGTTGTCCGTCGGATAATCGTTCGTATCGAATCTAACGATATCGCGTTTCATCGTCTCGTACACATCGTCGCACTCGATGTGATATACAAGATTGTCTGTGTCGGTGTACATGATTTTACATTTGTCGCGATTAAGCGGTGACATATACTCGTGGTGAAATTTGTACAAAGCAGACTTTCGATATATCGAGTATACACATACCCACATAAATCACCTCGAGTTTACGCAGTTCGACGGCGATTAAATTTTTCGCAAAGACGCTGCGGTTGTGGAAATTTGGTTTCGCGATCATTGTCTCCGCATCATACCATCTATCCCATTTTGTTATCAATTTTACATCGACGTGATTCCGAACATTTTCCCGAACATTTTGTTTTACCGAATACCGCGTTGTTCATTAATTTGTACAAATTTTTCTCAAAATCATTTTTCGCGCACGTTCTAAAGTATGTATTGAGTTTGATGTAATCGCGGAGCCAGGTGGATTGAACAAATTGTAGTATGCGATGTACCTTTGCGATACAAAGACCGTGGCGCGTACATTGCTGCAAGTTGCGATAGTGAATGACGTACCGCTTTTTGTCATATAACGTCACGAGAAATTTATCCTGCCGCGTGCCGGGTGGTTTATCGCGCGTCGGACAGAAAGGTAGGTCAGTGTGTCGATCGTGCAAGTGATGCAGATACTCGAGAATATAACCCATAGGTGAATCCGGAGCGATCGCGCTCACGTCAAAGTTCGCAACGTCTTCAATCCATTGAAATTCGGCATAGGGCAGCAGTTGACACATCGCCCATTCGTAGAGATTGTTCACGTTGTAGTACATCAAATACGACGACGGTTTCGACGGTTTCGTACGAACGCTGTACTTGTTATTGGCCTGCGCGTATCTACCAGAACATTGACTGAGGCCACCGCGTATACCGCGTTCGCTAAATATAACTATATCGATGTCGGTGAGCAACTCAAATTTTACACGCGTATGTTTCAGCGTATGTTTCAGCGTCCCACATAAAACCTGGCAATGTGTAGTAATGAGCGGGATTGAGACTGTAATTTTTGACAACTTTCGCGGAAATTTTTAAAAACGTCAGTCAATAACAAGACATCGGTTTTTAAATACAGATCGCTGTACTCATCTAGAGTTTCAATGAAGAACTGTTGCCAGACGTTCGCGGCGTGCGCGTAATCGTTCTCCGACACCGTATCACCGGTCAACGAATTATAGAATGATTCGCGCGGTGGTAAGCGCGTATCCTGCAACTTATCTCCGTGATCCACGTATTCGTAGGGAAAGACACCTTTGCGCGTCAGCAAATCAAAATCTTCGTTTGATAACGTGGAAAATTCGGAACGTAAAATTTTCAATTTTTCTTTCGTTAGAAAAGATGCCAATTTATCGAGGCTGGTATTTAAAAATTTGTACGAATTTATGAATCGCAGTCGTACGCAATTTCGTGAATCTGATCTCTCGGTGGTATCTTGAACGTGTTTTGTAAATGAGATGTATTTTTCTTTTGTTATCGGCAGCATCGATTCTATCTTCGAACGCCGTAGCTATTTCCATGATGACAAAATGCGCGTCATAACCCGATAAGTTGTGAAATACTATGGGAATGCAATATGAATCTTTATAATTTAGATTACAATTTGAATGCGCGGGACTACGGTAACGACCGGTAAAGTGGCAATAATCGTGTACCCGCGTGTCGTCCGACGCAAATAGTTTTTCACAAATATGACAACACGTCGCGCTACGATATGCCTTCCATTGTTCTCTCGACAACGTTTCCATAAGGACATTCGTGGATAACAGAATTTTTACTTGATGCGCCAAGTCTTCGAGTTGCCGAACGAACCACGCAATGCAGACTTTCTTCGCCGCGACGAAATCGATGTACCGATAACGCGTCGTCGTACGAGTATCCGCACTTAGTATCGCACTTAGTATCCGATGCTAAATACCTCGTGCTGCTGATAAGTGTACAATGCGTCTTCCTTCTCTGCCGGTTCCGTTCGCCGTTGTACGCACTCCAAGTCCGCGTAAATGACAAAAGGAAGTCGTTCCTTATTTATATGGTTCTTAAATTCGAGCCACTTGTCGTCCTCGCTCGGCAGTCGGATGGCGCAATTGTTCATCTTTTCGCAGTCCGTTGTATGTGACTGCAATTTTTCAGACGAACTGAAGTAATGTAGACATCTGCGGAAAATATGATTTTTTTAATATTTAATAAACAATTTTATAAGAGAAATAATAAAATTTATTAAAATACATACCGGTCGCAAAAGTATTTCTTGTGTTCTTTTTTTATTTTGTTTATTTGCGAGCTCACAAGGCGGGACAGGTCTTTGATATACGCGAAGTGCCCCGCGTTGTCGTCGCGCGGATCCTGCACGTACAATAGATTTGTATGTTTCTCCATCTTCTTATCTGCCAACCGTATCGGGAGTATCTCCTTTTCTTTGATACCGTAGATGTTGATTGAGAGATTGTTGAGATGTTCAAACCTTTTAATCTGATTCAACGTTATCGGAAACGTAATGTCTTGGAGATTTAACACTGTCATATAATGCGAGTACGACAATTCCCGATCCGTATGCCTTTCGACCGGATGCAGAGCCGCGACCACCGACCACGCGAAACACGCATTGTCCTTGGATCGTACGTTGATCACCGCTCGCTTTAACATAATTTCTCGCGGCAATTCGATGTAACATCCCGCGTGCATTGGATTATATTCACATTAATTATCAAATTTAATATATGTGACAGCGCCCATCCATTGTCGCATTCTTGGAACTCTTCAAACGACGCCAACGTGAGTTTGATGACGTGCTGCTCGTACCACTCGTCCAAATTTGACACTCGAAAGAGTTTATAGTTTTTCGTGTTTATACTTTTATTGGCGCGTTTATCGCCTGTTGAACAAACTCGCCGTTGAACGCGGTGTTCACTTTCATTATCGTGTCTTTGTACAATGTCTCGCACTCGTTCAAGCACTACACCACCAGCGTCTTCCAAAAATCGTCGCGAAATCGGCTCGATATAGTCCACGTTAATCACCGCACTTGTCAATATACGGTTTTCAAACGCCATATCAATCTCGTGCCAAACGAGAGATCCAGTGTCTCTACTCACGTACTCGCCACCAACGTGCATGAAACGTCTTTCTAATTGTATCTTTGCACCCGCGAGTCGTGCGATCCTCGCCACCGTAGATTGTCTATTTGCAACGGTGAGTCGAGAATGCTTAACACGGCTAAGTTCCTCGAGTTGTTCGATGCACTCGTCGCATCGTTGCAGCCACGCGAAACGCCACCAAGGTAACGATCTGGCTGCACTGCTCCAGCAGCTCGCGTTCCATTCGCTCTAGGTGTTCCATTTTTTTATATGTTATATTACGTTCCCACTGAGCACTTGCATGTGATTTGTCCACAATATTGTCTTTCTTACGCGGTGCAAATTGGGCACATGTTACATGGCATTGTTACACATACGGACTGACTACAATTGGAGCAAAATCGACCGTATAGCGCATCAAGAGTATTTATCTCATGCTTCCTAATGACATATATTATTCCAATGTCAGTGTTCGCCAGACGAACCATGCATTCGGTATATACAATTAGTGCACCACCCGTCGAATAGTAAAATTGTATTGTACAATGTTTTTTATTACTATTCAGTGCAAGGAGTTCCGAACGTGTAACAATTTTCTCCACATAATCCGTAAGCTCCTCACTCTGATCACTCAGGTAATCGCTATCGTCAAACAATACATGCTCTTCATCTTCATCTTCATCTTCGTCTTCAATATCCATGTCAATATTTTCAATATTAATTGGACAATATTAATGTCCATTTCTTCTACATCTCCAAAAACTTCGTCCATTATATTCGCGATGTCTTCTTCCATATTTTTCAAATCACAATATTCATATGGTCAATTATTTCTTTCTCTCACATTAGACTTCCATCTACTGTAATCCTGCACACTCCAGGACTCATTATATATATATATATATAATCTCTCCTCAAATCTCCACGCTCTCCTTGCCGCCCTAACTCTTAATTTATCCCTCTGCAATTCTTTCCTTAGCAGATATTCTGGAGTTTTCCAACCCACCCCCAACAGCCATCTTAAATACCTTTCCTGCAATCTTTCCATTCCCTCCCTCTCCCTCCATCCCCAGACCTTCCCGTATGAAATCACCGCCCACACCAACGCGTCGAAGACATTCTTGTTTTTCGAAATTATTAGTGGATGCACGTTCCATCTTGAAAACACTAAGACAACAAAAAATATGTACAATAATACCAGGATCGTATTTTCATTTTGAATTATTGTATCCTATTAAAAAAAATATTAACATCCATAAAGGAAAATGTTAATTGCGTTAAAATAGCAATTAACATTGATGGTCTACCTTTGTCAAAGTCATCCCAGCCACAATTTTGATCTATTTTAGGCTCAGTTCTTCCATATAGTGACGTTTTTGTTATTGGAATTTACCACCACTGGTAATGAGAAACCAACAGATGCCAATGATTTTTTGTATGATTTTGTAAACGAGGCAAAAGAAATCTGCCAAAAGAAAATTGATGTCAAAGGTCGAAATATACCATGTAAAATTGGTGCTTTAATTTGTGACCCCAGCCAAAGCATTTGTTTTATGTATTAAAGGCCACTGTGGATATTCAAGCTGTACTAAGTGTACAACAGAAGTCGAATATATAAGAAAATGAATGTGTTTTCCGCAAATAAATGCACTTAGATCTGATGAAGATTTTATACAAAAAAGAGATGATAATTATCATAAGCCAAATACAACATGCAGTTTGTTAAATATATCTCATTTCAAACCGGTTACAAATGTTCCATTGGACTATAATATATGCATGTCATACGAGGGTAGTCTGAAAAGTTTTGAGCCTAACATAGGAACAAGTATTTTTTCGGTCAAATATAGTTTTATTTTTCAACATAATCTCCTTTTAAGTCGATACACTTTTCCCATTGATACTCTAACCTCTTTAACCCCTCCAAATAGTAGTTGGCGTCTTGCTCCGCAAAAGGCGTTTACGTATGCAATGACCTCGTTCGAAAATCTCTGTCCTCTAAGCGAAACTTTAAGCTTAGGAAACAGGAAAAAGTCGCTGGGGACCAGATCTGGTGAATACGGTGGGTAGTCAACCAATTCGAAGTGCAGTTCGTGAATTTTGGCCATGGCGACCGCCGAAGTGTGAGCAGGTGCGTTGTCTTGATGGAACAGCACTTTCTTCTTCTTCAAATGCGGCCGTTTTTTTGCAATTTCTGCCTTCAGTTTATCAAGTAATGATGCGTAATACGCTCCCATTATTGTTTTACCTTTTTCAAGATAGTCGATACACACAATTCCGTGACTATCCCAAAAAACAGTCGCCATTACCTTCCCAGCTGATGGAACCGTCTTCATCTTTTTCGGAGCAGGTTCACCCTTTGCAGTCCACTGTTTTGACTGTTCTTTTGTCTCTGGAGTGTAGTGGTGGATCCAAGTTTCATCTACAGTTATGAATTGACGCAAAAAATCTGACTCGTTTCGCTTGAACTGCTCTAACAGGGTCTTGGAAATGTTCATTCGAATTCGTTTTTGGTCCAAAGTGAGCAAGCGCGGCACCCAACGCGCGGATAGCTTGCGCATATCCAATTCTTTAGTCAATATATAACAAACGCGTTTTTTCGGTATGCCCATAGCCTCTGCTATCTCTCTAACCTTGATTCGACGGTCGTCCAGTACCATTTGATGAACATTTTCGATGTTATCAGCGGTGGTCATAGTTTTTGACCGTCCCGAACGCTCATCATCAGCCAAGCTGGTATGACCACGTTTAAATTCAGCTGCCCATCTTTTTGGTGGCAAATGATGGAGCAGAGTCCTCGTAAACAACTCGATTTTAATTTGCGCAGGCGTATTGCCTTTCAAATGTAAGAATTTAATCACGGCACGATATTCAATTTTTTCCATTTTTTACAAAAACGCTGATATCGACTGACACAAACGACTGTCAAACAACAACTGAGCGTCCAAAATGGCTGAAATTTTCACAAAAGTCTTTCAAAGCATATATTATTGTAGTACTAGAATGATTTTGACGAATAATCGTCATCTTCATGTTAAGGCTCAAAACTTTTCAGACTATCCTCGTATGTTTAGGAATAATGCGAAAATTATTAAATATCTGGCTTCATGAAGATCAATTGCATTATCGGCTACAACACAGATTCATTGATGAAATTTCTACACATTTAATAAACCAACTAAAATGTTACATACCTGTAAAATTCGTTAGAAAACCACGAAAATTGGACTATGTAAAACAATGAAAGGCTACGAAATTTAGATTAATATTACTATATATAGGTCCTTTGGCATTCAAATCTATATTAAAGAAAAATGTATACGTGCATTTTGTAACATTGCATGTAATAATAAAAATTCTATCTTCAGTTGATTTACAAATATCTTGACTATGCACAAGATTTGATCTATTTTTTTATTGAAACATTCATAAAACTGTATAGAATTGAAAACGTCTCACATAATGTTCACAGCCTAGTTTATCTTGTGGCTGATGTAAAAAAATTTGGTTCTCTTGATAATTTTAGTGCATTCAAATTTGATAATTACATGCAGACACTGAGAAAATATCTGCAAAAAGCAGATAAATCTTTACAACAGGTTGCACGGAGATGTATAGAGAAAGAAAACTTATGTACATCGATGACATTAACATATGCTATAAAACATATGTTATAAATCGATGACATTAACATATGCTACAAAGCATATGTTATAAAATATTCACAATTAACATTATTACATTGTGACAGTCCGCTCATATTGAATTGTCAAAATCCACAATATAATATTATTAAATACAAAGGAATTACATTTAAAACTGGGACAAGAGCAGACAGTTGTTGTGATGCAATTGTTTCTATAAAAATGTCGTATACTGCTCAAAGCGAAACATTCCTGTAATTATTGGCCATGAATTTTTGGTAAAAGAGGAATTATTTGATGTTCCTTGTTCGTCGTCATTGCTCGATATTTACATTGTACATTCATCTCAGATTTGAAGTCATGGCCATTGGAAAATGTTATTAAGAAATATGTACAATTGCTATATGATGATGAAAAATATGTTATTTTTTCTTTGATACATGCCCACATATAATTTCTTATATCCAATTCCACAGAATGTCCCAAAAAGTATGTTGAAGTTATATGATAGATTTTATTCGAAGGACTTCAAATTATTCCAAATAACTGGTATAATGCAGATTTAAATACAGCCAAGTGGCCTAAATTTTTATCGAACCAGTGGTACGATAAAGCTGTTAAATATATGGAAGAATTAATTATATGGAAGAATCACAGTCTACTTGGAAGAAACATCCCGTTTCGAAAATATATGGAACATATGGTAAGCAATGTTATATTTTTTAATGCCATTTATTTTTTACATATATCTGACATATGTATTTGTTACAAAGTCGGATAATAAATAGTTAATTAGTTAAAAGTTAAGTAATAAATAATTTTTAACTTTATTTAATTTTTAATGGAATTAACTTCTAATTTCAACTAATTCTTTGTAAAACATTAACTGAAACTTTCTTAACTTTGTCTAATTGTAAGTTAAAATTTTTTATTCCACATTATGATTTTTTATATCTCATGCTATTGTGCTTTAATTGTTTTCATTAATTTCATAAAAAAACTTAAAACTTAGCTTGATATAGTAATGGTTTTTAAAATTAATTTTATTTAATTCAAATTAATTTATTTTTCATCAAATTTTTAAGTAACTCTTTTGTTCTGTTAAATTACTTTTCTGCATTTTTTAATATTAATTATTGAGTTACAAATTACCAATCTTGTGATACATAGTTTGACATTAATTAACTAATCCTGTGATACATAGTTTGAACACACACACACACACACACACACACACACACACACACACACACACACACACACACACACACACACACACACACACACACACACACACACACACACACACACACACACACACACACACACACACACACACACACACACACACACACACACACACACACACACACACACACACACACACACACACACACACACACACACACACACACACACACACACACACACACATCAATTTTATCTATTGCACAGTAGTCAATATATCAATTTATAAATATATATAAATATATATAAATAACAATTTATAATATATAATTTTTATTTTAAATAAAGATGTATATGCGCGTGTACATGCGAACGTGCGTGCGTGCGTGCGTGCGTGCGTGCGTGCGTGTGCGTGCGTGCGTGCGTGCGTGCGTGCGTGCGTGCGTGCGTGCGTGCGTGCGTGCGTGCGTGCGTGCGTGTGCGTGCGTGCGTGCGTGCGTGCGTGCGTGCGTGCGTGCGTGTGCGTGCGTGCGTGCGTGCGTGCGTGCGTGCGTGCGTGCGTGCGTGTGCGTGCGTGCGTGCGTGCGTGCGTGCGTGCGTGCGTGCGTGCGTGCGTGCGTGCGTGCGTGCGTGCGTGCGTGCGTGCGTGCGTGCGTGCGTGCGTGCGTGCGTGCGTGTGCGTGCGTGTGCGTGCGTGCGTGCGTGCGTGCGTGCGTGCGTGCGTGCGTGCGTGCGTGCGTGCGTGCGTGCGTGCGTGCGTGCGCGCGCGCGCGCGTGCGTGCGTGCGTGCGTGTGTGTGTGTGTGTGTGGGGCATATACATGCACATATGTTTATATGTGTAAAAAAAAGAAAAAAAAGTAACATGCATTGAATTGTATTTTAAACTTGATTGTTATATCTCAAAATTATATAAATAATTATATACATAAAAATCAATATAATATACATATATATATATATATATATATATATATATATATAAATATTGTGTATTTAGATAAATCTGTTATAATTATATTGGTAATTCTTTTATTATTTTTAGACAATTCTGTCATAAAATGAATTGCCGAAAAATAATATAATGACTATAGAATCTGGCTAAATCCAGAAAATATAAGTCCAAATGGAAAATTTGTGAGAAAAGCACAAATAGACAATTCAAATGTTGCGTAATTGTAAGACCAATCTATTAAAATTATATTGATAATTGTAATTCTTTTATTACTTTTAGATGAAACTTTTAGCAGAATTTTATTTCATAAATAAATTGCCGATAAATAAAAGATCTGACGATGGAATTTTATTAAACCCATTTTCAATCTCAGAAAATATAAATCGAAATAGGAATTTTAAACAAAGTTAGTATACAAATAAAATGTATTTTTCATTATTATATCTATTAGAATTAATGTATATTGTTTATTCTGATTAAACAAGTCTGCTAACAATGATATTTTTTTAATACATTTTTGTTTAGATATTCCTTAAATTTTTATTTGAATTTTAATTTTAAAAATGTTTTTATTGTATCTACATATATAAATATTTTTTATATTAGCTTTTTTGGCAAGAAACAGTTGACATGGTATGTTAGTAAATCACATCGCTATTTACTGAATATTAAGGCTCAGTTCGACCGCCGCGCTATTGCGCGGTTTTATGATGTCATATGCGAGAAATGATATGCAATAATATTCTTGCGTTCTGTAGCTTAATTTCATATTTTCTCTTAAAAACATAATTTGTGATCTTGAAACTTATAAAATTCACCAAAAACTGAGACATTTGTCCTGTACGGCATAAAAGTGTAAAATAATTCCTGAAATAACAGGTCAATATTTAACAAGATCAATGTTAATATTCGAGTAACCATGATAGCTGACCATGGCTACACATTGACTTGTTATTTCCGAAATTATTTTGCATTTCTATATGGCAGATCGAATAAATGTTTCAGATTCTGAATTTTATAAATTTCAGGATTATGAAATTATTATGTTTTTTTTAGAGAAAAATGAAAGAAATGAAGCTACGCAAGAGAGAAATGAAGAATGCAAGAATTTTACTGTATGTCATGTCACGCCTATGACGTTACAAAACCAATATGGTGCGGCGAGCGAACTGAGTTTTAAATGAGAATGAAATGATTCACTGTGTTATACTGCGTCCCATTTAATGGGAAATTTTGAATGGAAAATTCAAAAAATTGGATAGTAGCATTACTTGAAGGACAACGAGATGATATTATTTAAGTCTAATAATTTGTTATTTTCATTGAATTTATATATACAGATTCACGATTTGCTTGTATCACGAATCATATGCCGTTATTTTTTTTGGACTTGCAACGTAGTACAAATTATAGTAATAGTAGTAGTAGTAGTACAAATATAGTAGTAGTACAAATTATAGATATATTTGTAACCTTTTAAATAAATCAGTAATTAAATTCGAGATCGATTATTTCTTCTATGAAACATTCTTATTGCGAAAAATATCACTTCAGGAATCGAATCTGGATTCCCCATTGTTTGTGCAAGTGTTCTTTGAGGCATATCGTAAAACTTCGTCTCATTCAATAGGATTAAAAATTTGTTTATAGTTTGTTCTCTCATGTTGCATATCCATTAAAAGTAACGGTCCGTGAAATAAACAATTTGTATCTTAAATTTATATATATAAATCAGATAAAAATAAAAAATTATTAGACGCTCAAAGTCTTCCAATAATGCCATCGAATTTATTAATAATGTATTATTAATAATGTATTGTATGTATTTCATTTCTTAAATTTTATGTGATGATTTTTATGACATTTTTAATATTTTTGTTTTTATTTTTTTAGTAAAAGTAAAGATTAGTAAAAATGTTATATTTAATATATACATGTGTATTTCTATAAGTAAAGTTTTTCTAATATCTTGTAGGATCTCAGGATTCTATCCTTTGATTTATCGTTCAAAAATTATAAAAATTAATTTAAAAATAAATAATATCGAGAAGTACTTAAAGCTTCTTTCAGAAAAAATAATACACTACATCCTATACAATCTGAAAAGGAAAATATGGATGTTTATTCTGATTTGCCTTTAAAAATGCCTAAACTTAATAGAAGAAAAAGTAAACAATGTTTCTTATCAAAATGAAATAAATTTAATATCCATTTTAGTATTACAAAGTTTTTTAGTATTACAAAATTTCTTACAAAATTCCAAGAAAAAAATAGTTTTTAAAAAGTGATAATTTCTTTTTGAAACGATTGAGACAGAATTTTAATATAATTTGAAAATTTTATATATAACACTTTTTGAACATACATACATACATACATAAGGGAATCCCGGCAATGCATTATCAGGTTGCTCCTCGCCCTGATGAGGGACGTTTTCCAGCAACAGAGACATAGAAAGACATAGTGTAACACAGTGAATCATTTCATCTTTGTTTAACATTAACAAACAACAAGGATAAAATGATTCACTGTGTTATACTGTGTTAAGCCGGGGGCTCGAGCCATGCTTGATGCAATCTCTCCTACCGCCCTGCAGGGGGACCCATTGTTCTTTCTTCGCCTGTTTGAAAAAATGCGGCTTCGCCGCGCTTCACTCGGAGGGAATAATTGGTTTTTCCGGCTCTACTTTGCAATGAGAGAAACCCCGTGTAGCTTCGATGACGTTGGCGACTGAGAAGTGATGGGATCGAACAAGCGTAAGCGGTGGAGCACTGGCGCACCAGGAGGATTATTTGTATATTTGCCAATGGCGTTGGAGGGTGTCGCCGCTGCGGTTCGACCATTCATCGAGTGAGAGATCAACATCGCTCTGGAGTATCGGTCGTGGGGATTCGAAAGAATACATGTATATATGTATATTGTAATATGCGTATATATATGTATCATTGTATTGTTGACATGTTATTCTAAATATGTTACTTGCGATAAATATCATCACATGCCTCGGTAGTCGAAAGGATAAGATGCCTGCCCGATAAGCAAGAGATCCAGGTTCGATTCCTGGCTGGTATTTTTTCGCAAAAATGATTACGAGTTTTTCACGACTGGTTCGTGGTCGGGCCCCGCCGTGACGCACACCCTCCCTTCTTATTTGAGTATCTTTTGTTGGAAAATACCCGAGGTAAACTGTAATGTTCATAAAACGTTGGCATTCAACAAAGTATCATGACACGGATAATACCCGAAATAATATTAACCTTTTTGAACTAATATTGTTTTGAAATAATTTTAGATTAAACAATTGACACGATTAACCTGCAAAGATTTAAGGATTTCATATTCACGTATAATGAAACAAATCTTATCAAATGAGGTGACAAATTATTACAGTTGGTACGGAGCAAAAAAAAGAAGTCTTTTCAAAATTAAAGTTATGCAAAATAATTGAAAATAAATGAGTAAGTAAAATATTAAGAAACTATCTTTTTTTTATTATTAAATTATACATTACATATTTTATAGAGATTTTTTTAATTCATAGAAAATAAAATATAAAAATTTTTTATTTTATTTTTTATTTTTTACTTTTGATTTAAGAAATGTACATATTAATGCAACCGACGAAGAAATTTCTAATCCAATAAAAATATGGCTTGCTCATACCAAGGAACGCATGGAAAAAGAAAAACAGTCGAAAAATGAAAATATAAATAATGAAAAATAATGTCATCATATTCTAATATCTTTTTTGTTGGAGAATAGGTATCCTTCCACTCTTTTTTCGGAATGTTTTTTTTTTAATTTTATGTCGAAAAATGTATGTTGAAAATTTTTGTTACGGAATTGATATTTTTGTAACAAAAAATGCTAGTAAAATTTTAGATATTTTTTATGAATCTATATTTATTTAGTAAATATCCACAACATAATCTAATCATATATATATATATATATATATATATATATCCACAGGACAGCACAGAGAGTTTAAAAAGAATTTATTTTTATATCATCAATTCTGAATTCATTTTTAGATATAAAAACAATTCTTTCCATGTAGAGAATTCTTTTTGTATTTGAAAATGAATTCAGAATTGGTGATATAAAAATGAATTCTTTTTGAACTCTCTATATATGTGTCTGGGTATGCATGTGCGCGCAAAGCTGTGTGAATGTATGCATGTGTGTACATGAGTTTACTGTGACGTACTACGATATACTCCAGATATCATGCGAATATACTGGAGACATCTTGGAATATATTGGCGGAGATATATCAGGAGACACGGTATCTCGGGTGTCAAGTCAACCGAGAACACTATCATGTGACTTTACGCGAGTCGGCGAATATTCGAAATTATCGGATCTCAATAATCGTTAAACTGATCAAATTTTAAGTAGGCTTGATCGATAGCTTGAGTTTGATTTGCGTAATAAAAATATTTTTATTTTTCTGCGTGCCCTACAAACAGAGATATTGCTACGCAAAGTCCGATTTGGAAATTTTTACTTTAAGAAACGTCATCATTATTATCGTCGCCTTTGTACAGCTGCAACGACTGTCACGAGATGTCATTATTAATCTTATCGACCCAGCGGATCATCAGACTGATAAGTCAGGGTTACTATAAGATCTAGCGAATCAATGTTCGCTGGGTCTTGCAGTGACCCTGACTTATCAGCCTGATTTATCCGCAGGATAAGTCTATTAATGTAACATCGATTTTTATATCTATATAAACATATATTTCGTAACCTCTAACTACAATCTCTGCTCCTTATGTCACGATTCTAATTAATACTAATAAATACACATAACAAGAATAAGAAAGTAGAAAAGGAAAGAGTGAGCTGTTTTATAGTCGTATAATTATGAAAAAAAGATTTATCAACATAAAAGTTACATTAAAGTTTTCAATATTCAAAAGAGACATAAATGATATCCTAAATGGACCTGATGTACAAGTGAAACTCTAAATTAACGATGGGATTAATAAAATTATGGATTTAGATGAATATAAAAATATATAAACGTTATCATTTTACTACATGAACATTTCAATTTAATTTCAGATTTTTTTCAACTAAATAATTAATTTTAGTATATTTTATTTCATGATTTTATAAAAATTTATAAACATTAATTAAATGGCAAAGAATAATGTTTAGAAGAATAGGAAGCCAAGTTAAAACGTTATTTATAAATGTTATTATAAATTAATATTAATATTATCATTTTGCATAAACGTTTCAACTTAGTTTCTCTGTAACTGCTTTTATAGTCGTATGATAGTAGTATATGGGTAGCCATGGCTCGTCAAAACAAACCTCCACCACTTTCTCATTGGCGCCAGGGGCGTGGCCTCCCGCTGTCAAAAACTGTCACGTGGAAATGGAGCGTTCTGATTGGTCGGTAGACATGGCAGGTGATAATTACGTAATTAGTGTGGGCGTTCTGATTGATTGAAGCCAAAACTGTCCGGCACGTGATTGGTTCTGCCCATAGTGTCCCATGTGTGTGATTGGTTGTCGAAATGCCAGACGAAATAGTAGGGGAAAGGGGAGAAAGTGTCTGGGCTGACCGCTCGGAGTCCGAAAACAAAATGGCGTCTGCGAAAAAGAAAGATGGCGAGTATGTGAAAGGAATATACAGACGAGAATGGAATGCGATTTTTATGACACGAAGGATGAAGCGAGGAGAAGAAAATTGATTTTTTGCGGGTTTTTATTACGTATATATAGATATGATAAATCACGTTTTCTTAGGACAAAAGGTTTCTCAGCGCCTCATAGCTAGCGAATTTAAATAAATTTCTTGAGTTGACATTTTTGTATGGAGAAAATGTATAAACGTTTTGAAGACGAGAGGTTTTCGGAGTGTAATAATCGTTAGAGTTATTTACCGAGTTGTATGATATTTGGGGGAGGAAAATAGGAACGGACAGGTTCATACTAGAAGTTTCTGACGAACTTGGAGTTATACAAGGTTTTTATCTTATGACAAACACGTGGGTTAAAAAAATTTTCTAGAAAATTGTAAAACTCTACTAAAATATGTAAAACTCTAGATTTTTCTAACATTTGGAGTTATACACTAGCAAGATTATTTTCCTTAATTCTATGGCAAACAAACGAAAAATATTTGAAAAATGATTAGATGTTTCTAGCTTGGAGCTAGATTGATTTTAGATCGACGGGAAAGGGAAGTAAAATGCACAAAGATTGGAATTTTGTTACAAAAAATTAAGTTTATTGTTATATCATTATATATATTATACCTGAATTTTGAAATTCACCACTCTTTGAAACTCGTCACGTAGTTCCTCCTTGTATCCATGAAGTGAACTTCGTCCTCTTCCATGGGCTGGTCATCATTCTCTGACTCATCCTTCTTTGTAGGCAGTCGTTCGTAATCGTCCACTAAATTCACCTGACGGTCGACTTGAGTTTTGCTCGAAATCGTGTTCCTATTATTAACTTTTGTACGATTATCAAGTCTGCTAGGGCAATCCTTGGCATAGTGTCCATTTTTGTTACAACTATAACACTTGATGATGCCTCTTGATTGGTTGGTAACGTAAGCATCCTTCCGAGTTGCCCTTGGGCTGGAGGATTTGGGCTTGCTACTTTCACGGCGAGGGCTTGACTCATCTGCTGCTTCCAATCTGATTTTGCGGAATGCCTTTAGGAGGTTGACACCGATGAGAAGCAGTGCATTCTGGCTTGATTTTTCAAAGCTTTAAAAGATATCCCATCTATATCTCTTAAATAATCTATCATTTCGTCATCTACAGGACTTGATTTCCTAGAATAATCTGTATAATAACTACTAAATAATTAAATGGCAATAATCACTAAATGGTTCAGTCTTCATCCACTTTCGACTTTCGAAATGTCGCCTTCTTTCCAGTCGTCCGACTGGTTGATCGAACATAGCTTCCATTTCTTTTAATAAAGTATCCACTCGCATTACTATGTGATCCGCCCGTGAGAAATACCAGTCCTGAGCTTTACCGCGCAATTTCGAGCCCACTGGAATTTTGGCAGCATTTTCATCTAATTCATAAGTATTGCTCAACAGATTTACCTGGGCTTTCCATCTTTTGAAGTCCTCATCGGATCCCGTATATTTGTTAAGTAAATCTCTAACATTACTGCCTATAGGAGGCCTGGACATCGTCGACGATATACTGGTGCCAGGCGACTGCAGTAGACTGTTTTCTCTGCATAGGAGATCTATCCTCTGCATCAAATCTCTCTCGCGCGTCAGCAGATCTGTTTCACGACGCAATAAAGGCTCGTTAGATGCACATCTTACTGGTTCATTCTTGATTGATTCGTTTTTAGCCATGTCTGCTTCCTGGTCAACATTTTCATGAGTATCTTCGTCCATCTCTTTTGCTGGGCAGTCTCCATAACCCATTCTCCTCTTGAGAGTAGAGTCAGCCTCTTGCATCCGAACTATGAATTCTCCCGTTAGTGGACAATCCATGTTGCTGTAGAATGCGTTACTCATAACTTATTCGGATCCATTATCGTTGTTTAGCAAATACATTCCACGATTTATAACTCACCGCACTGAGTCGATCGAGTTTTCTTTCTTCGCAACAGCCAGGATGTCTAACCTCTTCCCGCACGCGGCTAGACAATTTCGTAGATCGTAGCTCGCCGCATTAAATCGATCGAGCACTATTCTCACACAATCGGGATATTAAATCCCTGAACCTGTTAACGGGCTCTTCTTCCGCACGCACACAGCAGCGCGAAATTATATCCCACTTCTGAATTTTTATAGTAAGTTTTCTTTATTATTGTTTTATGACGTTCTTCTTCTCGCCATCTCTATCTCGCAAGTCTCGATTATCGAACAGCAATATCGATACAATAGACAGCGCAAATCGCGCGTGCTACATAATAATATGTATTATTATTAATATGTATTATTATTTAAATATATCGCTTTATTTAAAATATATAACAGAATGCGTGGCAGAATAGTACAATTATATATATCGTACAATATTAAAACTGTTTTGGAATTCTAATAATTATTAGTTAGAAAATATATGTTCAATGTTTAATACGTTTAATAAAACGTTATTGTTATATGAAGCATCAAATCCTTTATAGATATAATTATTAGGTCTTATTTTTCGAACCTTTGAAATATAATAATTTATATAACTTGGCGCAATTATTGATATCAAATCTTTTATACAAATGGTATACATGGTGTTATTTAAGAAATATATCACTTAAATTAGATAGATATTATTATTTGAATTAAGTTAGATGATGCAATTTCATGATATCATTATTTTTTAAAAAGAATTAGAACTACTGTCATTTGAGTTAGAATAAGAAGGCTTTAATGGGAATATAAAGACGTATCACATAGGTTTTATTTTTTAAAAGCAGTTGTATATTGAACTTTCGAGATAACTATAACTTGGCGCCACTTTTTGATATCAAATCTTTTATATATTATAAATAATACATATTATTACAGCTGAGTATTATATATTATTTGAACATCAGTAAGATGACGTAATTTTGTAATATAATATTTGGATCTTTGGTGCAAAGATATATACTTGAGATTTTACATACACATTGCGTGTAAACTTGTAATAATCTTTCACATACACACTGCGCGTACACTTGGCGACTTTTTTTACTGTGTTATAAAATAACTAATCACCAAAGAGCTACCAAGAATACCACCAGCCCATACATTGTAATTAAATTTCTCTTGGAAACCTGTCCTGCTAAATGACATGAGGGTATTCCGAGAACAGAAATCATTCTTATCATGTATATATTGTAAATAGTAGCCAAACGAAGATTGTGAAATCAGTAACTGTATAGTCTTTGTAATTTTAAGAATATATTTGTATATAACCTACACAAAATCTTCTATACTTTATTCCTCTTCCAAAAACTCTCTCTCTCATTCTGGCAATCCGACTGACGATATTCCGCAAAAACCGTGAGAGCGAGCCGCGTAACCGTTTTATTGTTATAAATAATTACACAACAAATAATACAAAGAGCCTATCAAAATTAATTATAAAACGTACACGCTTATGTAGTTATGTAGTTATGAAGTTCAAGGCGGGCACTTTGAACACTTATTGTAATTTCATTTTTAGTTTATGTTATTTAGTTTAATAAATATTGAATTTAATTAAATCAATTTTTAAACAATTTTATTTAATCTAATCAATTTAAATAATAAATGACGCTTAATAAATGACTTATTAAACATTAAATGGTTACATATTTATATATATTTATCAGGAAACACAGTAGTGTCTCGGGTGTCAAGTCAACTGAGAACACTACCATGACTTTACGCGAGTCTGCGAGATGCGAGCATCCGAAATCACCGAATCTCAATAACGGCTAAACCGATCAAGTTCTAAAGTAGGCTTGATCAATAGCTTGAGTTCGACTTGCATAATAAAAATATTTTTATTTTTCTGTTACGTGCCCTACAAGCAAAGATATTGCTACGCAAAGTCCGATTTGGAAATTTTTACTTTAAGAAACGTCGTCGTCATTATTATTATCATCATTGCCTTTATACGACTGCAACGTCACGAGATGTCATTATTAATCTTATTGACCCTGCGGATTATCAGACTGATAAGTCAGAGTCACTGCAGGATCTAGCGAATCAATATTCGCTGGGTTCTGCAGTGACCCTGACTTATCGGCCTGATTTATCCGCAGGATCGATAAGTCTATTAATATAACATCGATTTTTATATCTATATAAACATATATTTCGTAACCTCTAACTACAGTCTCTGCTCCTTATGTCACAATTCTGATTGATACTAATAAATACACATAACAAGAATAAGAAAGTAGAAAACGAAAGAGCGAGCTGTTTTTATGGTCGTATAATTATGAAAAAAAGATTTATCCACATAAAAGTTACATTAAAGTTTTCAATGTTCAAAAGAGACATAAATGATATCCTAAACATTAATTGAATGGCAAAGAATAATGTTTAGGAGAATAGGAAACCAAGTTGAAATGTTAATATTAACATTATCATTTTACATAAACGTTTCAACTTAGCCTTCGATTCTCTGTAAGTTCTTTTATAGTATAATTAATCTTTTGATGATAAATTTTATAATTCCTTCATTTCTTTTTATGAAAAAAAGATTTAGCAACATAAAAATTACATTAAAGTTTTCAAAGAGACATAAATTATATTCTAAATGGACCTGACATATGTGTACAAATGAAACTCTAAATTAATGATGGGATTAATAAAATTATGGATGTAGATGAGTATAAAAATATATAAACGTTACCATTTTATTACATTTCAATTTGACTTCAGATTTATTTTAACTAATTAACTAATTGTAGTATCTTTTTATTTCACAATTTTTATAAAAATTTATAAACATTAATTGCAAAGAATAATGTTTAGAAGAATAGGAAGCCAAATTGAAATGTTAATATTAATATTATCATTTTACATAAACATTTCGATTTGGCTTTCGAATCTCTGTAACTGTTTTTATTGTCGTATAATTAATCTCCTGATGATAAATTTTATAATTCTTTCATTTTTATGAAAAAAAGATTTATTAGCATACATATATATATATATATATATATATATATATATATATATATAATATGTATTTATTAGCATATATAATGTGTGTGTGTGTGTGTGTGTATCTCTCCAATTATTTACAAATAATGCATTTGTAATAATCGATATCGTCCGAATAGATGTTTCTGGCATACATTTTTGCCAGTAACGTCAAACAGACGCTTCTGATTATAATTTTTATCAGTACCGTCCAAATAGACGCTTCTGATTTTTATTATTGGAATCATACTATGATATGAAATATAGAATGGACTTCTTCATTTTCATGAGAATGCAATTAATAATTTTTTTCTTGTCTCTCTGATTGTTTACAAATAATTTATTTGTAATAACCAGTACTGTCAGAAACACTTCTGGCATTCATTTTGCAAGTACCGTCAGAACAGATGCTTCTGATTATAATTTTTATCGATACCGTCCAAATAGACGCTTCTGATTCTTATTATTAGAATCATATTATAATATGAAATATATAATGGACTTCTTCATTCTCATGAAAATTGATAACTTTTTTCTTGTCTCTCCGATTGTTTACAAATAATTTATTTATACTAACCAGTACTATTAGAACTGACGCTTCTGGCATTCATTTTATTTTGCAAGTACCGTCAGAACAGACGTTTCTGATTATAATTTTTATCAGTATCATCGTCAGAACAGACGTTTCTGACATTGACAGAACACTTTTCACCATTGCACTAATTATAAGAATATAATTGTGGATAAAATAGTTATGAAAAGAGTGTTTTCTTCCGAGCACGTAACTTCGTGTCACGCTCTGTCTCGATTCTAATTGTTTTGATCATACCGCGACGGGTTCACGTGTGCAAGGCACATACACAAAAGACGAAACACATACATGTGCGCTCGGCGCTCGGCAACGTTGGGGTTGGCCGAAGAGAATAGAAATATCATCCTACTCTCTCGCACCGAAGCGCCGTGAGAATAGGAGTATCGTTGTACTCTCTCGCGCTCGCGACGCGTATGAGAAATAAATATTATCGTACTTTTTCGCGCAGTATGCACCGTGCGATGATCCAGCGTCTTTTGATTATCGTTCATTATTGCTAACATAGTATAGCGAAAGAATTGAAAAGAATAAACAGACATTAACAATGCATGAAGAGAAACGAAAATCGTTACATATAATTGTGTATAATTTTATGTATAAAAATTATAATTGTGTAATAAATAAGAAATGTATGAAATTATTGTATATGAAATTATTTTCTCAGTATAAATGTATAATATATTTCGAAAATCTTTAAGAAATTTACAGTTTTGAGTAATTACTTACAAATTCGACAAGACATTTATTGAATATATATAAATGAAATAATCAAATTATATTATTTCTTCTTTCTCTCTTCCTTTTGTTTGATATAAGCAAAAATATGCGCAACTTGTTCAATTTATAATTAATTATCTGAAATATAATAAATTTTCCATTTCTAAGAATCGAAATATATATAATAAGATTGTAATAAGAAAATAATTTCGTACTTATTCTCACTCATTTATTAGACTCTTCAGTTATTATAATTTTATAAAATTATATAACAGGTCATTATGAGTATGACAAGTAAAACATATAACAATTTTTAAATTTTTTCATACATTATTTTCATATCTGCTTACTCTTTTTAATTCATATTGTATATATCAACAATAACGAGCGGTGACCAGCTAACGTCGAAGACGCACGCACTCGACGACCGCACGGTGCATGGATCGCGAAAGAGTATGATTTCTATTCCCTTCTCATACGCGTCGAGAGCGTGAGAGAGTACAACGATATTCCTATTCTTTACTCACATCGATGCGAGAAAGTAGGATGATTTTTGTTCTCTTCTGCCAACTCAATGTGTCGAGCGCCGAGCGCATGTACATACGTGTCTCGTCTTGCGTGTGTATGCCTCGCATCGGCCTATATTGCAGCGGCGGATTTCGAGAAATAAATTTATTCGAAATAAATTTGATATGCGATAGTAAACAAAAGAATAAATTATGTAATAAATTGTATATAATAATGCAATAAAGTATAGTCCTTTTCACAAATGTCTGTATATACACGTTTTGTTAACTATTTCAATCGTGCATACATCAAAAATATCAGAATCAAAACGATAGTCAATGGAATTCTGCATTGGTAGAGTGGCAATGTGTCCGAGTTGCCATGCGAAAGCTCGGATTCGATCCCCCTCTACTCTCCATTAGGAGATGCTATCTACTCCTACTTTCTTTTTTTTATCTTTCTTACAACATGAAATATATGACTAATAAATTTAATTAGAATAAAAAATTTTTAATAATATTTTATTTGCAAAATTGTTATGGTGCTGTATATTTGTGAATTTTTATCATGGTATGGATGTATCTTTAAAAATATGAACAATTTATATATAATTGGACGTTACAAATATGTAATATATATATATATATATGTGTGTGTGTGTGTGTGTGTGTGTGTGTGTGTGTGTGTGTGTGTGTGTGTGTGTACATATATATATATGTACATTATTTATATATATATATAAATATTATTATATGTATATATATGTATATATGTATATAATGTATATATATATATATATATATATATATATATATATACATATATATATATATATTTAGTGTACAAAAAAGTTCTGAGCTTTAGATTTCATACAACCGAACTAACAATTTAAATTTTATATATCTTCCCGCCCTTTTGCGGTTTTAAAGCGTTGACATTTGGCCTTCTAAAATGACATACGGTTTGGCGTTTGCACATAACCTCAAAAATCAGTAGTGTTCCCGATGGCAATAACAAAAGAGCATATTCAATTTTCCATCCACTTCGCGTTTCATCTGAAGAAAAATGCTGCTGAAGCCACTGCAATGATTTGTGCTGCATATGGAGAGAACGCTGTAAGTCATACTACATGTAAAACATGATATCAAAAATTTCGCCAAGGAGATTTCAGTCTTGAAGATGAACCGCGTGCTGGACGCCCTCAAAAGATTGAAACGGACGAATTGCAAGCACTGCTGAATATACTTTAAATAACTGAATAAACTCTGCGCAAACTGAAAAGGAGCTTGCAGAACAGCTTGGCGTTAAGCAGCAAACCATTTCCGTACGTTTACATACGATGGGAAAGGTTCAGAAGAAAGGCAAATGGGTTCCGCATGAATTGTCCGAAGACAACAAAAATCGTCGGCGTGACATTGCACTCACTTTGCTTTCAAAGTTCCGGAAAAAAGATTTTCTGCACAAAATCATTACAGGCGATGAAAAGTGGATTCTTTATGATAACCCTAAACGTAGAAAATCATGAGTTGACCGTGGTCAACCTTCGACATCGACGCCAAAGCCCAATATTCACGCCAAGAAGGTTTTGCTCTGTATCTGGTGGGATTGGAAAGGTGTGTTGTATTACGAGTTACAACCAGGTGAAACAATCACGGCAGACCGCTACCAACAACAATTGATCAATTTGAGCGATGCATTAGAAGAAAAGAAGCCATTTACTGGCCAAGGACGTCGTAAAGTGATCTTGCTTCATGACAATGCTCGACCACATGTTGCGAAAGCGACTCAGGACCATATCTTTGCGTTAGACTGGGAACTTCTCCCGCACGCGGCGTATAGCCCAGACATGGCGCCTTCCGATTACTACCTATTTTAGTCGCTGCAGCATCATTTGGCTGATACACATTTCGTGAGATTTGAAGAGATACGAAAATGCATTGATGACTTTATCGCTTTGAAGCTTCTATCGTCAAGGAATTCGCAAGCTACCCGAAAGATGGCAAAAGGTCGTTGATGCAAACGGGGAATATTTCGCTGATTAATATTTTTTTGTTTGTTTTTGAATAAAGATTGAATTTTACAAAAAAAAGCTCAGAACTTTTTTGTACACCTAATATATATATTATATATATTAATAATGTATTTATCAGTCGTACATTTCATGTTATAAGAAAGATAAAAAAAAAAGAAAATAGGAGTAGATAGCATCTCCTAACAGAAAGTGGAGTGGGATCGAACCCAAGCTCTTCGCATAGCAACTCTGACACATTGCCACTCTACCAATGCAGACTTTCATTGACTATCGTTTTGATTCTGATATTTTTGATACACGATTGAAATAGTTATATCATCAGAATCAGATTGCAACGATTTTATGATAGATGGCGTTGCAATCTGATTCTGAAAGACAAGGAGTACACGAAAAGAAAGACGGACAATGTCGTCGAAATGAGAAATATACGCATACTGTTGATGTTTAGATTTTTTTGTTAGGCTTTTGATTTTACAAGCTCAGTATTGTTCTTTAAAATAATCTGAAGTGCGGAACTATATCATTTTGTACATACAAAGCTGCAAAACTTTTATTCGTCGAAATAAGACATCATGTTTCTCCCTTGCATAATGTGTAAGGTATGAAAGAATGAACCAATCCGAGTCCTTCATTCTCATTCCGTCGAAGTGAGAAATAATTATACGCATACTATTGATGCATAGATTTTTTTTGTTAGGTTTCGGATTGTAATTTTGTATCATTTTGTCCATACGAGACTGTAAAACTTACACACACACACACACACACACACACACACACACACACACACACACACACATATATATATATACCAGGTGTATGCATAAGTTTTTTCCGGTTTTTTAGTAAAAAAAAGACACGTAATTTTCAAGGGAAATTAATTTTTTTTTATTCAAAATATTGGCCGTCGGCTTCTACACATTTCGCCCATCTTTCAGATAATTTATGAATACCATGCCAGAAAAATTGCTTGTCTTTTGCGGCAAACCATTCGGCGAGCCATTTTCCAACTTCCTCGAAATTGCTAAAGTGCTGCTCTGCGAGCGCGTGCCCCATTGATGCGAAGAGGTGATAGTCAGATGGCGCCAGATCTAAGGAGTACGGCGGGTGCGGAATGTCTCATCCAAGCGATTTCAAGGTGTCTTTCACTGGTTTTGCTGTGTGAGACGGCGCATTGTCGTGTAACAAAATCACTTTGCCATGTCTTCTGGCCCATTCCGGTCGTCTTTCGATTAATACGTGGTTTAAATTAATCATTTGTTGGCGATAGCGTTGTGTATTAACGGTTTCGCCGGCCTTCAAGAGTTCATAATACACAATACCGCTCTGGTCCCATCAGACACAGAGCATGGTCTTCTTGCCGAAGCAATTTGGCCTTGATGTTGATGGACCGGCTTCGCCAGGTAAAAGCCACGATTTTTTTCCGCTTCGGGTTTTCAAAATAAATCCATTTTTCGTCACCCGTCACAATTCGATACAAAAATGATTTCCTTTCGTGGCGTTGAAGCAGCATTTCACAAGTGACTTTGCGATTTTCTATTTGACGTTCATTCAAATCGTGTGGGACCCATTTACCGAGTTTATTGATCTTTCCCATTGCTCGTAAACGTCTGCTGATTGTTTCTTGTGATACATGTAATGCTTCTGCTAATTGCCGTTGAGTTTGAGTTGGGTCATCATCCAATAACTCCTGCAATTGCTCGTCTTCGCATTTTTGTGGTCTACCAGAGCGCTCACTGTCTTTCACATTGAAATCACCACTTTTAAATTGTCAAAACCATGTCTCACATGTTCTAATCGATGGAGCGTGTTCACCATATGTTTCTACCAGCAGACGATGACTTTCAACAGCCTTTTTCTTTTGATTAAATAAAAAAAGCAATGCATGCCGCAAATGTTCTTTTTCAGGCACAAAACTCGACATGATCACTGAACGATAAAACAAAGACGCTAGTTTTTGGCGGACTCAACTTGTGTGTGTTTGTAGTTTTAAATGTCAGACGAACAAAATGATGTATGTGTCAAATTAATACGCTGCGTACTTTTTACTGGCGACATCTCTAGTTAAACCGGAAAAAACTTATGCATACACCTGGTATATCCCCCTTCAACACCTCGTCATCCTTTTATCGCACCCCGACCAGGCCCCGAAACAAATTCTCCTCAGGTGTCCGTTATCTTCGTACACGCCATTTTATCGGACCCCGAATGGTTCCAGATACTTTCACCCCCTCCCCCTCCCTTTCGTCTAGCATTTCGACAACCAATCACACCTTCTTTGGAAGCTTTGGAAGCATCCAATCATGCGCCAGGGCAACTATGGGAGAATTCAATCAGAACACACCCACTAATTACCTAATTATCTCCGGTCACCCCTCAGCCAATCAGAACGCTCCATTGTCACGTGGAGGCCCAATTTTGACAGCTGGAGGTCACGTTTCTGGCGCCAGTGGGAAAGTAGGGGGGGTTTGTTTTGAGCAGCCCACATACTACTTACGTTTCACTTAGGTTTTATTTTCTTAAAATAAAAGATATTGTCAGTTAAATTTTATTTTTTAATACATATCACTTGAGTTTAGTAGAATAACACAATTTTTATAATAGGATTATAACTTGGCGTCAGTTATTGATATCAAATCTTTTATACAAATGATATCATTTGAGTTGAGTTGGCAATGTGGAAATAAATTTTTTTGTTTTTTAATTAAAACTAGTACCAGTTGAGTTAGAATAGGCTCTTCAATGAATACAAAGATCACAAAGATACTAGCACTTAGATTTTATTTTTTAGTTTGATCACAACTAGAATTGCATTAGATATAGCAATTTCGTAACATAACTTTTTTTTAAAGAATTAAAACTATTACCACATGGGTTGGAGAATTATAAAAAGAAAATAAAAGATATTGTCAATTGGATTCTATTTTTTAATTTAGTTAACAACAGTTTCTTTTTTTTTCAAGCATCCACTATACTTGATTATAATAACAAGACAATTTTAATAACAATTTTTAGTAACCTTTTTATGATAAATTGCAGATTTTAAAAATAATTAAAAACTTTTAAAGCAATTTTAAGGCATTTTAAATAATTTTCAGATTGTTAAAGCAACAAAAAAAATTTACAGAATTTTATAACAATTTTTAAATTTTGTAACTATTTTAAGATATTTTTAATAATTTTTAGTTTCTGAAAGTATTTGTATGTTATTTTAATTTATTTTTAGATTTGTAAATAGCAATGATAAGATTTTGTAAACAATTTTAAGATTGTATTGAACATTTTTGGATTTTTAAAAATGCAAATTGCAAAATTTTTAAACACTTTTTACATTTTTTAAATAATTATGAATTATTTAAGAAGTTTTTATTTTTAAAGCAATAAAATATTTGTAACATTACATAATTTTGACATTGTTAAAATTATTACATGCCGTTGAATCGCCATTTCATTCGTTCGTTAAGCAATATTAACATTTTATAAACAATTTTTATTGTTTTTAAACAATTTGCAAATGTTTTAAACAATTTTTAAAGTATCAAAATAAACTAATGTAGTTTAAACAATTTTTGACTAATTAATTGAATAAAATACAAAGGAGAGTAATAAGAAACGCTTTGACACGATGCGAATGTCTGAAGTATCTCGCGTCGTTGTGCCGATCCTGACCGCGCGAATTCCACGTACATTCATTCGTTAACTTCAATAGTTCATAATTCAAATTCTGCTCATCAAATCGCTTCTTGGCACAGAACTTTTTGTCTTAGAATTTCACGAAGAATACGTTGGTAACCGATGGTATGCGAATTCTGGGACACCCTGTATATGTTTTGTTGCCGTCATGTTTTCATCATAATGCAAAAGATGAAACGATTAATCATTTGTTGATGACATGTTGTTGATATATTACTGATAACATAACATACCATTATTGCAGACCGTTTGCTCTTAAAATTTCGTCAACTAATTATATGCATAAGCAGGCATATTGCTGTATTCGTTACGTATCCTATTTCGACGTCACAAATGTACAGTAAATATATAGAAACACATGCAATGCATTAGTTCGCTCAATATGCTATATCATGCTTGGCTATCTGGGTTTTTATATCTGTATAAACATATATTTCGTAATATGTTGTGCCTCGAATTATAAATTATGCTAAATAATTGGTTGAGTATTCTTTTCGTACAATTATTTGTAATATCATAATTCATGTATTTTTTGATGTTTCTAGATTACTATATGTTCCTTTCGATAAGCGCGTATTTATCATTATTAATCTTATCGATTCAATGGACCATCAAATCAATAAGTTAGGGTCACTGTAGGATTCAGCGAATCATTGGCGGGCAAAGTACAATATGTCTCGTGTAAAATTGATTAATGTATCTCTAACTATAGTTTCTGCTTCTTATCTTATGATATTGATTGACTGATTATTAATAAAAAGTTTCTATCGAGTTCAAGTTCCATATACATATACGTATATATGTAAAACGGTCTCGCTTTCCCGCGCGGAGAGCGGTCAGTCGGTTGCCAGGAGGGGAAGTGAGGACATTGGAGACAGAAAGTTGTTATTAAGTTGTTAGACGATAATTATAACAAATAACGATGCTTTATTCAACTAACAATGGTGCGATGGAATGCACCGAATCTTCACGTCAATGTTCGTGGCCGTGGACGGGCGAGACGGCGATCGGCGCGTGGATAGTGCGTGGATACAAAATGAGATATCGCTCTGGCGGTCGGCGTGATACTGGTCGCGGCGCGCAGTTCGGTGGCGCGGGCGCGCGCGGCGGCGGCGGTGTCGCACGTGTTCGTCGCGGACCTTTAACTCGGCGTTGATTGAAACGTGTACGCGTGTCGCGGGTGTTGTCGCGAGGGTGGATATTCGCGAGGTCGTCGGATCGTTTAGATCGGAGAACGGGTGTGCCCGTTCCCTGCCGAGAGGGCTCGGCTGACGGGGGGTGCGCTCCTCGTCGGTCTGCGTGAATGCCGAGTGAACTCGGTCAGCCGGGGAGGGCCCCAGCTGTGTGCGGAGAAGAAAGTGGCGGTGCCGAGTGTACTCGGCCGATCAGGGTGTACCCTGGTGCTCGGAGAGGTGGTATCGGGGAGAACCCCGGTGCCCGGCGGAGAAATTTCGGAAACGGCGGAGTCGGATCGAGCGAACTCGACGCGCTGGGGAGACCCCCGGCAACTCTCGGCTTGTCGTGCGAGATACGAAGACGGCTTTCGGCCAGGCCAAGCAAACTTGGCGCGTTGGGGAGGGCCCCAACAAAATTCAGGCTTGCTACCGGTTTCGGGTGCTCGCTTCCTTGAGACGGGCTCTCGGAAAACGAGCTAGGAACAGGAGTCAACGAGGAGTGATTTCCTGTGGAGAGCGATGCCTTTTTATACCCGAGATCGACCTCGGTATTTTCGGTCGGATCGGTCGGATTGGTCGAGGTTAGCATCCCTCTCCCCAGGAGCGGAAAAAAGGATCGGGTATAATTGGTTTTTTGGGGATTAGACGGAATAGGAGCGGGGAATGATTAAAGGTAGGGAAGGAATTCGGTGGAAAGGTAACGGCGCGGTGCGGGGGTGGTTACGCGGTCGTGGCGCGGTGCGGGACGCTCGCTCGGTTGCTTGGTGCGGCGTCGGTGCAGCGCAGGACGCGTTCACGCTCGGTGGTACGGTGCGTGGCGCGGTGCGGAGTGCGTCAGCGCTTGTTAGCGCGACGCGTGGCGCGGTGCGAGGAAATATCACGAAAACATACATGTTTTCGTGGTATTCTCCGAAGCTTCGGAGTTCGCGTATTGACAGATTAAAAAAGGAGGCATTACTGCCTATTGCGACCACTGCCGCACTTCGCCTGGTGTTCGGCGGTCCCCGACGGATGGTCGGTCGAGGGAAAATCGGAGCAGGAATGGAGCGGAGGGATGCGCTCCGTTACATATGTGTATCATTGTATTGTTGACGTGTTATTCTAAACATGTTATTTTGCGATAAATATCATCACATGTCTCGGTAGTCGAAGGGTACCTGCCCGGTAAGCAAGAAATCCAGGTTCGATTCCTGAGGTGGTATTTTTTCGCAAAATATTATATATATATATATATATATATATATATATATATATAAAATCTATAAATATATTTATAAATAAGAAAACTCAAGAAGAACGAAAGAAATTACAGAGTCCTTTTTTTCCTTCTTCTTCGCTTTGAGAAAGCGCAATAGCATCTATCGAAAGAGAAGAATCATTATTTTTCAATGCAAATATCGTGTACCCCCGATATTTGTCTAAGATGGGGGGTGTTACGTCGTGACGACTGCACGATTCTTCTCTTTCGGGTATCAGTTATTAGAATTTACTTAAGCGGATAAACGAGTAACACATGTTCTGTTACGCTGTTAGATCGTGACGGTTACGCAACTGATCTCTTCCGGGGGTCGGTTACTAGAATTTGGCTAAGCGGATAATCCCTATTATTCTAATCGCGGAAGAACATGTGTACAGATGTTTTCTCAACGAAATTATATATATACAATGCCCTTAAAGGCACGGAACGCGCACTGCTACTTCTTTTTTTTACGTGGTCAGAACAGTTTCTCAATCCGTCAGTTTGTCAGTAATTCAATCAGTCGGTGTCAGTCGAAATATATTTTTTCACCAAGTACAAGTGACCAAGTTTCCTGGCGACACCGCTTCCACCTTCATCATCTCGCAGGTCGCAAGTCTCCGGCATTCCAGAATAACAGTAAGTTTGACTACACATAGTAAAATTCTAATTTCCTATTTGTTACGTCCAGCCCGAGGTAATTTTTTTTTTTTTAATGGATAGGCTAGGAAGGACGCTCCAAATACCCTCTCGCAGGTGGGCGCGCTGAGGCGTTCCTACGAGTCGGATTGTGCAGATCCACGAGTGCGAGTCAACGTCTTGAAAAAGACGCTATGACTTCGACTGCGTGACGTGCGTCCGTCGGTCCGTAATTTAGGCAAGAGAAATTTAATCTCTTTTGCCAGGGACATGTGCAAATCTTGGGATAACGGGGAATGAAAGAGGGAGGAAATAACTAAAACGATAAATAATTTGAATTTTACATATAATTAATAATTTTAAAAACGATTACAAGTTTAACTAACTACAAGATCCACGTCATTATTTCTAGTGTTGAAGTACATTTGCTTAAGGTATATTTACCAGGTGTATGCATAAGTTTTTTTCGGTTTAACTAAGAGATGTCGCCAGCGAAAAGTACGCAGCGTATTAATTTGACACATACATCATTTTGTTCGTCTGACATTTAAAACTACAAACACACACAAGTTGAGTCCACCAAAAACTAGCGTCTTTGTTTTATCGTTCAGTGATCATGTCGAGTTTTGTGCCTGAAAAAGAACATTTGCGGCACGCATTGCTTTTTTTATTTAATCAAAAGAAAAAGGCTGTTGAAAGTCATCGTTTGCTGGTAGAAACATATAGTAAACACGCTCCATCGATTAGAACATGTGAGACATGGTTTCGACAATTTAAAAGTGGTGATTTTAATGTGAAAGACAGTGAGCGCTCTGGTAGATCACAAAAATGCGAAGACGAGCAATTGCAGGAGTTATTGGATGATGACCCAACTCAAACTCAACTGCAATTAGCAGAAGCATTACATGTATCACAAGAAACAATCAGCAGACGTTTACGAGCAATGGGAAAGATCAATAAACTCGGTAAATGGGTCTCACACGATTTGAATGAACGTCAAATGGAAAATCGCAAAGTCACTTGTGAAATGCTGCTTCAACGCCACGAAAGGAAATCATTTTTGTATCGAATTGTGACGAGTGACGAAAAATGGATTTATTTTGAAAACCCGAAGCGGAAAAAATCGTGGCTTTCACCTGGCGAAGCCAATCCATCAACACCAAGGCCGCTTCGGCAAGAAGACCATGCTCTGTGTCTGGTGGGACCAGAGCGGTATTGTGTATTATGAACTCTTAAAGCCCGGCGAAACCGTTAATACACAACGCTATCGCCAACAAATGATTAATTTAAACCACGTATTAATTGAAAGACGACCGGAATGGGCCAGAAGACATGGCAAAGTGATTTTGTTACACGACAATGCGCCGTCTCACACAGCAAAACCAGTGAAAGACACCTTGAAATCGCTTGGATGGGACATCCTTCCGCACCCGCCGTACTCCCCAGACCTGGCGCCATCTGACTATCACCTCTTCGCATCAATGGGGCACGCGCTCGCAGAGCAGCACTTCAGCAATTTCGAGAAAGTTGGAAAATGACTCGACGAATGGTTTGCCGCAAAAGACAAGCAGTTTTTCTGGCATGATATTCATAAATTACCTGAAAGATGGGCGAAATGTGTAGAAGCCGATGGCCAATATTTTGAATTAAAAAAAAATTAATTTCCCTTGAAAATTACGTATCTTTTTTTACTAAAAAACCGGAAAAAACTTATGCATACACCTGGTACATTTGATAAAATAAAAAAAAGGTGTTACATACGGAAATTCATATAATATAAATGTTCTAGAAAATTTACGGGTATATTATTTAATTTTCGTGTACAAATTCGATTATATGTTTGTCTACATTCTAATTATTCTTATCTTACGTTGTTTAATATATTTAAATCTATATTTTGATATCCGTGTATGGTTTTGGAGAGGAGGTCGGATTTCTGATAGTGAGGTCTTGGGGAGGAGGGGAAGGAGTCCGGAGTTCGCAGAACTCGTCCAAGGATTCCTTGGTGCGGAAATCTGGATATTGGAAATTTGTGTCATGGCGCTCTGGGAAGAGTGCGCTGAAATCTGGGGGTGACCCAGATTCGGATGGTCTAATCGAGGAATAGGACGGAGGAGACATGCACATGAATAGGGTCTTGTGCTGGAACAACTCGTGGTTTCTTCAGCATGTGTAAAAACTTCGGATGTCCTAGGCGAGAGATAGTTGGCTGATCGACGAACTCGCTTTTTGCGATGATAACGGAGCCTCTTCAGGGCTCGCCTCCGTCTCTGAGCGTAGGAAAGAGAGAATGATGTAGATCTCACTAGAAGAAATGGATTAGTTGGAATATGAAGGAAATGTCATTAGTCGTAAACTTTAAGGTCGTTAACCTATCTCTGAAATATTTCAGGAAACCGAGAGATCCGACGGAGAAGAGAAATAAAGAAGGGAAAGAGAAAATTGTAAGAGAGGAGAGAAAAAAAATAGATTTCCCGAATTATTCGGTGAATCTGCTGAGTGTTCCACAACGCATAGGGAGTCAGTGAGGTTCGACGGCCGAAGCAAACAGAGAAGAAACAGATTTTGCCGAAATATTCAGCGGCCATGAACCTGCTGAGTGCTCCGCAACGCATAGGGAGCCCGAGAGGTCCGACGGCCCAAGCAAAGAAAGAAAGAGAAAAGAAAAAAAAAGGAAGTAGAAGTGGAGAACGGCAGAGGATAGAAAGAATGTAAGGGAGAAATGAGAAAATATAAAGAGAAGAGACCCAAAAACTATTAATAGAGAATTTTACTATGTGTAGTCAAACTTACTGTTATTCTGGAATGCCGGAGACTTGGAACCTGCGAGATGATGAAGGTAGAAACGGTGTCGCCAGAAAACTTGGTCACTTGTACTTGGTGAAAAAATATATTTCGACTGACACCGACTGATTGAATTACTGACAAACTGACGGACTGAAACTGTTCTGACCACGTGAAAAAAAGAAGTAGCAGTGCGCGTTCCGTGCCTTTAAGGGCACTGTATATATATGATTTCGTTGAGAAAACATCTGTACACATGTTGTTCTTCCGCGATTAGAATAATAGGGATTATCCGCTTAGCCGAATTCTAGAAACCGACCCCCGGAAGAGATCACTTGCGTAACCGTCGCGATCTAACAGAACATGTGTCACTCCTTTATTCGCTTAATTGAATTCTAATAACTGATACCCGAAAGAGAAGAATCGTGCAGTCGTCGATGTAACAAAGAAGATGAATAGTTACTTACCATTCAAATGGTTGTACGACTAGTAATATTCCTCTAGAATCTCGGCACTGCAGATACCGGCTTCGACTAAGATCGTTCTCTGGGATGTTTAGCGGAGATAATCTCCGGTAACTAATAGTGATAAGTATCAACCTGTATGCGGTGATCGCAGTCAGCGGCGGATGATAGAAAAGAACGTTGTAAGCAGGGTCAGCAACGTAATCGACACTCAAAATGAGTGAGCGTGTGAGCATCACCGCCATGCATAAGTCAAAAATCAACCGTCGCACCGCGAGATTTCTACTGCCTTGCATTTTATGAATTTTGACATGCATTAGCTAACCTGGCATCGAGACGGGAGTTTAGGATTC